>CAIGRQ010062485.1:0-25921 GCA_903798375.1 Fraxinus sp. D2006-0159 | reverse complement strand
CATGGGCGATTAGAAGTTGGATTTTGCCACTTTGCCAGAAGAAATGTAACAGATGTAGTGATATAATTTGAGGTGACAACAAATGATTTGATGGAAAAGCTGACCGTGTTAAAACAGTGCAATGATGGAATGTCATGTGACATTATGCCAAGGATTATGACATTGTAACATGATTTTTATAAATTATACATGTAGGACAATTACCTCTTGATTAGTGTACCGTGGATACCAAACAGTTTCCACTAGAAGATTCAAAGTGTTTTATCGAGTACCTTGATGATGTTATTGGAACTCGCCCGTCAATGTCCCCCACTGCAACTTTTGGTGGAAATATCATTTTCAATTGCCATTTTTTACATAAAGTAATTTAACGTGTTAAGATTTGGGGTTTTATCTTAAAATGTCAATTTTATTAAGAAGAGTAACACAATCCTTTATAAGTTGGTTTATATTTTCATCTTTATTCGATGTGGGATTTTTATCCCTTACCATGTCCCACAAGATGGTAGCTTGTTTGAGCAGACCAATCTTGAAAATTCGCGCGCTCAATTTGTTTGAATCTTAATCGGATCGAATTGCTCGTCGGAGCTTAACGGCTCTGATACCATGTTAAGATTTTGAGTTCCATCTTAAAAGGTCAATTTTATTAAGAGGAGTAATCCAATCTTTTACAAGTTATTCTATGTTTTCATCTTTATTCGATGTGAGATTTTTATTCCTTAACAAATCAGTAGGTAGATGTGTAGAGAAAATGACAATTAGTCTGTTCAAGAGATATTTCATATGTATGTACATTCACAATCATATATTAAAATTAGGATGTGTTCCAACAGAACAGAATGAAGTACACAGAATCAAAAGAATTAGCTGCTACAATTGACATTAAATGGCAAAAACTCACCTATAAACCCAAAAGCAAATTCCGCTTACTATCAGCTTTCTGATTATTGGCAAAATTGTTGTTGGGCTGTCTGTCCATCCTACACCACTGTATGCAAATTTAGCAAGTCAGTGGTGACTGCTTTAGTATTCATATTTCTTTGGATCTTCCTATAGATCTAGCAATGGATCGAATGGAATGGCTAGAAAGATAAATGTTGCCGACCAAAATTTATTGAAAAAGCGCTTCGTTTGTCATTGTTGATTGGAGTTTCATTGAAATGTTTACCGATGCATTTATATTATTTCTACTTAATAAAAAAGAAGTAGCTTCAAGGTGACCATGATGTGTTGATAACATGAATGGCCTTTTGTACTTCGGTAATATTTAGATAGGAGTATACATATTCACTGGAACAGGGATCAAACTCTTTCGCCTAATTTCAAGTTAATATCAGGGTTAGTCTAAGAATCATATACAATTTTTGCATAAATCATAGTTTCTGTCAGTTCAAGATTTATATATGAATTCATTTATATTAGGTGGTTCAACATGATATGATATTAGAGCAGGTAGAAGTCCTGAGTTCAAGTCTTGTTGTCACCCATTGAATGAAATTGTCTAAATTGTGTACGTATTATGCTTTGATGGGAAAAAAAATGAATTCTGACTACACGTGAAGGGATGTGTTGAATGATAATAGTGGAATGGTATACAGGTGATCCTCTCTAACAGTTTAAGATTTTAGATCAGGGCGTTCAATGGTTTTCTTTGATTTCATAAATTAAGCATAAACGTCAGCATCAATGAGGACTACTTAGTGAACCATGGATAAGATTTGGTGAGGAAGTGTGACAAATTGGAGCATAAATGTTATAAATGTCTAGATTTCCATCCTCATGACCTCCTTTGCCTTGATATTTGTAGCAAAGGTCTGGAAGGTTACCAGCGACATAATCGCAGTACTTGTTGATCCCTGCATTGGTCTCATCTGAGTTCAAAGCATGAGTCCATAAATAGTCATAAATCCCTTTAATACTAGTATTATCATCTATCCAGGCATTTCCAATCTACACCACAAATTGATACTTGTAATCAGACTTCTGCTAATTGATAGCAAGTCCTTCTGAAGTGTAAAGGAAATTTTAAGTTCGAACTTACGGCAATGCCTTTGAGATTGATAAATGTTTCATTTGGTTTCTGGTTCATTGTAAGGATAGTGTAAGCAAGCTCATGCACATAATGACCTGTATAGCTTTCTCTTGTTATATAGAAATCTCAGTTTTTGTATTGAGGGAATCTTTCTAGCTAGTTTATAAGGAATGTATAAGAATTTGAAGCTGTGCTCTTGTCACCCGTGTTTCCATAATCAGAGATTGTGTTTGAGTATGAGAACCCTACTCCTGCTGGGGATACTAGAAAATATATTTGCCCCTAACGTTTACTTGGTATTAGCTCCATGTTATATATTAAGTACTTTATTCGACGAATTACGGATATGGAGTTTGCTTACCTTGGTTCCAGGAATATTCATTTCTAAACACCGTCTTTCCATCACCGTTGACTCTGAAAGGTCCCAGTTCCTCCATGGCTCCATATCCAAGTGATGAGCACCCTGGTCCTATACATTAGCATCTTTCTGTTATTGTTTTGTATATAGTTTAATCTAGTGGACAAGAGTTAGGAAACAATGGCGGTGCATAAGGTCATAGTCAAAGCAAATGTGAAAACAGGAAAGTTTGGAGAGGTGCAATGAGTATAAATTCACAAGTAATGAAAGCAAGTACTAAGCTGTTATTCCACAAATAATAGAAAATGAATGGTTTGTGACTTGAGTATCAATAAGTGAACTTTATGGACATTTGTTTCGTTTAAGCACGATCCCCTATTTGACTGGGGCTCGATCTGGGGATTAATACAAGGATAGCTTCTTTTTGTAACTGTTGACCCCAAAAAATGAACACAACATATGCCGGACTCATTCTTGCCACATCAAGTACGGATTCAGCGCGCTTCTACTGGATTAAGCATGGTATTCTGGCTGAAATTGACGCGGGAGGCACTTTCCGACTATTTTGTTTCGACGATAACCGCACTATCAACGACTGTCAGGCTATCTCCTCAAAATAAATCTCTCTTTTCTGCCCTGGGATATGTGGAAGGATAGATATTGAAATAAGGAATTTGTTTTTCAGATCTCAACATCTTTGCTACATTCATACACAAAACAGTTTTATGAAGAAACATCTAATTCTTCTATCATTCGTTCCTTTTTGTAAGAATGTAAATGATATCAATCTTTGATTCTACGATTATACACATGATTCCCCTTTTTCATACAAATTGGGGATTATTTATACTATTCTAGCTGACGTGGTGGCCGTAGGATTAGAACCACGTGACAGCATCTCCTTAACTGAAGCATCACATCCCTGTCTCCTCCGTGTTATCAATGTTTGACAAAAGGTTTGTTGTTCTGTTTGTAGGTTGACACACTTTATTACAAGCATCACATCAATCACTTCTGAAAGAACTTGAAATCTATTACAAGGGACAGCGTCGACTTCATAACATCGGGTGGTTTGGAGCTTCGGAAAACTCCAATAAGCCTCGGATTAGGTGGTTCTATAAGTGGAAAGCTTCAGCTCCCTTCTTTGTTTCTTCAAGTAGTGGTTCAGCCAAAGGCGTAGTTACTCGTCCTTGAAGCAGTCCCCCAGCTTGGGGCTTTGGTTTAGCAATGCAAAGACCTCAGCATGTTTGAATTTTTCACATTTTGACTTCTTGGGTCTTTGTCTGACTTTCTTGTTGACTTTTCAGGTGGCACGTGATGTACCACGTGGCACCCTTTCCTTGGACCTTAAAAATACGGTGTAACAATAACGTTGCTTAGAGACATAGTCCCACGTTAGGGCTTGAAAAGTTGAACTATAAGCACGATGAGGTTATTACTGTAGAGCGTAGTAGGAAGATAAAAAAGCAAGAACAAATGGGGATCTCGGT
Organism: Fraxinus sp. D2006-0159; assembly: GCA_903798375.1. Classification (NCBI taxonomy): domain Eukaryota; kingdom Viridiplantae; phylum Streptophyta; class Magnoliopsida; order Lamiales; family Oleaceae; genus Fraxinus; species Fraxinus sp. D2006-0159. The sequence goes on along the minus strand of CAIGRQ010062485.1, from coordinate 22,041 downwards.
TCATGTGATCATATGTCGCTCCTATTAGCCCTCTACACCTGTAGTGGAAGAGTACCATTTTGAAACCCCTCATCACCTCTAGTGTGGCCTGGTGACATGGAATTCTGGTAGGATGTAAATAGATTAATTTTGTGATCTTTATAAGAAGAGATTGTTGAGTATAATTCTGGCTACGCTATTAAAAAATGAGCTTTTTGGGAAGTATGTATGAAAGGTTCAAATTATAAATTAGACAGAAATGAATGGCCGATGAGTGTCTAGTATTTATTAGTCATTCGAAATGTGTGGATAAGAAGTGATTTGACTGTTTATGAACATGAGCCAAACATAGGCTTGTCAATGGCAGAATTTATGACTTTTGATACTATTTCAATATTCAATAATTGAAGTTTTCAAATCACCTAAGTGAACAATAAAATAGTTGAGATAAAAGTTATAGAATGTTCGTTAGGACTTCACAACTATACCATGGCTATCGTGATAATTACATGATTGGTAAGTGATCTTTGCGAAAGGTTTCTAGGAGATGATTGAACTAAAAAAATGACCCCTAAAAATCATACGCAAAGTTTAATGACCAATTAGATAATTAACCAATCTTTATTTTTTCAGTCTTTTTTTATACTCCTATCATGCAATTTTATTGTCTCTAATATCGTCGAACTTAGAAAAAAGAACAACATTTTATTCCGGGAGTAATTGATAAGGTTATGTCCTGACCTCTTTAAAAAAAGAAAAAAAGAAAGATAAAACATAAAAAAATGATAAATTACCCGATTATTCACTGAACTTTGCGTAAGGTTTTCAAGATGTCATTGAACTTCAAAAGTCTCTTTATTAGTTACTGAACTTTACAAAATGTAATCTTATCCATCACTGAGAATTTCAAAAGTTTTCCCATTAGTCATTGAATTTTACGAAATGTAATCCATCCATCACTGAACGATGAATGTGATTACATTTTGTAAAGGTGAGTGACTAATGAGGAAATTTTTGAAATTCAGTGATCCCTTGAAAACCTAACATAAAGTTCAGTGACCAATCAGGAAATTATCTCCATAGCTATCCAGTCCAATAATTCCTTAATGACAATTCATTACCAAGTAAATTGTATGCTCTTTCTATCTTTTTCGTGTATTTAGAGAATCTTTGCGACCTAACAACAATAGGAGTGGCTATGAATCCATCGGAGAGGAGAGAGTTATAGTTTGAAGAATAGAAACATATATGCAATGGATCTGACTTGGGCATATCATGTTTCCAGAGCTGGTCTTACCTTTGTGTAGTATAGACTGGGTTGAACTCACAATAACTAAGTAGATGTACTTAGGCCTATTCATTTTACAGATAAACATATTGATTGATGATCCATACTTCGAAATTTCAATTCTGCTTATTAAGGTAGCCAAATTTATGTGGTCTAACTCTTTGTGTGTGTTGGGGTGGGGGTGGAGAGTAGGGAGGTTTTTCATTTGTTAACTTACATCTATTAAGCCACAGGACCAAAGGCTTCTAGGATGAATTTTGAGGTGACTCCCTGAAGTAATAGAACAATGCTCTTCCAGCCTTTTGATCTACTGTTACATAGCCTGCATATTGATTGAAGTCCACTCCTTGAGGTTGTCCTGGAAGACTCTCAATCTTGGCAGCTTTCATCATCCCATCTTGAGCTCTAGCATAAGCATGAGAAGAAATTTTTTTATCTGATGCAATATCCAGTTCATCCCATTTATCTGCATGGGAAGAAAAATCTGATTGTTTGGATTTAATTAGTTTGTAAAGATTATCGACCTGATTTGTGTTACATATTGTGGGAAAGGCCGTTAGATGGCAATAGAGAAGTAATAGTATTAACCATGCAAACCATGAGACTTTCATTTTCTTTGTCAGATCAAGCTTTCCGGGTTGCTTAGTTTTGTACGCTACATTAAACATCACTAACTATAAATTTATAATCATACGATCAAGAGGATGAAGATTCTTGGGGCCAAACGGTAATCTATTTACAGTGAATTGGCACTACAAGTCTACAAGCATGGAACAGACAAATTTGCATGGATTGACTACAACTTCAATGTGGCTAGTTCTTTCTTGTTAACAAATTGTTTTTCTCAATAGAAAATATCGATGGACATTGTCTAAGATTATAGGGACATGAAGATGAGTGAAGAACTTCTTTTTAAAAAAAAAATTATTGATGTGGGAATTGGATCTTCTTCTTGTCCTCCTATTTGATTTAAAGCTAGTCAATGAAGTTGATTATTATTGCTGAAAAACTTGATGTTTCATGATTTAATTGAGATTGCCAGTACTAATCACATTGAGTGGAGACCATTACACATGCTTAGTGCTTTCCGCGTTGGATTCCAATTAGAAATTTGAAATACGCATTTGGTGAATCAACTGAGAATAATCGTGTTCACTTCAGTCCAAACCAAAGTGGTCAATCAACTTAACCTCGTTAAAGAAGATATGGTGAAATATGCTTTGGTTCTTTATTTGTCATGTTTAACTTAGCTAGAACAATATCACTATATTCTCTTACTGTACGTTTAATTTAAATTCATGCACATGTTCTGAATTCAAAGCTGAGTAATCTCGTTTCCATGTATGGCAATATGAAGAGTCCCTTTTGAAGTTGTTGACCATAAAAAATGCGCCAACAGATATCGGGCCCACTCGCATCTTGGTAAGTTGATTCCGACACGTGTTGACAGATTACTAGTCAAAAATGTTGAGTTTGAACGTGGGAGAAGCTTTGACACGAGACAAATATGTTTGGGTCCGATAAATAAAAGAACTAAAAAATACGATAATGAACGATTAAGAAAGAAACAAAATAAACACCGATATTACACAATGTTCCTTTTCAAAATTCAACATCAAAGATAGGGAATATGTTTGTGTTATTGATCTCCCATTTTTTTCAACCACTGTTATGCCACTAAGAGAGTTTATTTATAGTATTGCATCTACAATAATAACCGTTGGATGATGGGACAGTTGCACCATCCCCTTGACCAAAACATCACCTCATAGGCATCATTTCTGACTGTTTTAGCTCATGGCACCTTAAATGCTTCTGATGAAAGCGGCCAACCCATGCCCTGAGTTGACATGATTAACCTTTTCTACTCATTGCAGCTGTCCAATCAATCATTCCAAGAGGATCTTATGCACTTTAAGATTTTCAATCGTATGTTATCATTTGTCATAGTTGAGCTTCGAATTTTACTTTATTGAGTCTTAGTTTGAGGTATAGGCTTCAGAGCTTCAGTTGAACAAGTAGTACTTCAACGTCAGAACTTTATCAATTTGTTTAGTACTTCCGCTTTCTCTTGAGCCTCGACATTGAGGTGTTTCGGTAATGTTGGGTCTCAGAGATACATTTGGCTTTGGGCAATGGCACCTCGAAATTTCTAGGCCTCAGTCGATGTGCCTATCCAAATGGGCTTCGGCCATTTCTTTACTTTTGGGCCATTGGTCTTTGGCCAATTTGGCCTATGCCGATTTGGGCGCAACAATAATCCCCCAACTCTATGTATGGTCATTTATGTCATGCTTGGACTTCTGTCTTTAAGTAGTTTCCTCTCATGGTTAGATTTTTCGACATCCAAGTATATTTATGTCAAAGTTGGAGTTTAATGTCGAACCTGATTCACACACGCCACAGAGAGGTAAATGGGACATTCGTTGAGCCGAAGAGGGGATTTCACATTCTTAAGCCGAAGCAACGAAGTACTGAGCTGCTGAAGCTCCTTTTTATTTGTGGCTGAACTTTGTATGTAGAGCCGAAGCAGTGAAGTGCTGAGCTGCTGAAGCTCATTTCTATTGTAGCTAAACTTTGTATGTAGAGACGAAGTAGTGAAGTGCTGAACTGTCAAAACTCCTTTGAGTGGTTGTCAATAACGTATGTTGTTGAGAATTGTGCCAATGACTTGATTTTTTTGCATATTTCCAAGAAAAACAACTGTAGCGTTATGACTTCCAATACACGTGCAGCAGTTACTTATTGAATGCGTAATGATGATTATGCTGTCGTATTTTGAGGTGACACGTCGAAGCTTGTGTGTGAGAAACACGTGAGGCATCAATAAGAAAATTGTTTGAATTCTATGCCTCAGATGTGATCACAAATGGACGCTTCAGATGAAGCAAGCATAGATCCAACGGTTGAGCATCGTCCTTATCCCCTATAAAAGGTAAAATTTCTCTCACATGCCAGTTTCCACTTTTTACAAAATCTTTGAATTTCTCCATACATTCAAACTTTTCCGGTTATTTCATCTTTCTCCGACAACCTCTCCTCCTTAGAGTTTCTTCACTTTAGGTAATTCCTCAAACTTTTAATACTTTCGTGCCTTCTTTCTTCTTTCTCCTTCATCTTTTGTTTATCTATGGAATCTAGTTCAAGTAACACCGGTAGTATTATGCCATGAGCGAAGCCCCCATAGATTACGAGGCTAGGTGGGGGGCTGCGGATACCTTCTGCGGTGACCTCTGAAAAATTAGCCGAAGTTAGGGACAAGTATAGGATCTTTGATTTTGTAGAACTCTTAGTACCTGAATCCTACGAGCGAGCTTATTATCCGAGGTCAGGATGTGTGGCTGCTAGTGAATATCTGTTTAAAGCAGGTATGCGGCTTCCTCTGCATCCGTTTTTTACGGCAATGCTGAGGTCGCACATGTTGGCTTCCACCCAATTACTACTTAATGGGTGAAGCCAGTTGGTGGGGGTATATTTTTTATAGAAAGAAACCTCCATAGGTGAGGACATGCCCCTCCACGTCTTCTAGACCCTCTTCTAGCCTAAGAGACTTGGGAAGGAAGAGGGTTTGTACTATATGACACCTAGAGATGGCTCATTTTCCTTTCGTAGTAGGTCTGCCTTCTTCCATCAAGGGATGGAATAAGTACTGATTAAGGCGAGGGAAAAATGGCATATAGTTGAGGGGGACAAAACCCCAGCTTATACTATGCCGACCTAGTACTCTAAAGCTTGTGAGTACTTCACATTTAACTTTATCATCTTTTAGTAGGTCTGCATTTTGATCTCTTTATTTTCTTTGTTGCAAATTCAGGGTCTCGCTTCGAATGGTCCCAAGCAAAATGGGATGTGATTGAGGATATTTACAGACGTCACTGGAGGTCGTGCCACTTTGATCATTTAATCGACAGAAACAAGTTTTTCATCGACTTTGGACTGATGGCCTTGAAGGGTAAGAACTGAAACTCTTGAGTCAATAGGCGGCACCGTGTTGTGTATGTTTGAACTATTAACTCCTTGTTTGTAGATGATTTTCGGAAGAAAAAGTACCCTACGCCAGACATGACCTCAATTTTGAAGGCCACTTCTACTGTGAGCTCCAGGGCGTTGAAACCCTCCTATGGTGGTGCTAAAGACATGAAGGGAAAACTTGAGCACCTTAAAAAAGAGCATGTTGAGAAAGGCGAGGACAAGGGACCTAGGGGGACAAGGGCAAGGGCAAAGTTGACCCATGGAAGTGACCCTTCTCCTAGGAAACACGGACTACTATCGTCCTAACTGGTAAGTCACCTCCACCTCCACCACCTCCTAAGTTGATACAAGCATCATTTGATGCTTTCAAGACCCAATAGGCGAGGGCCAATGAAGAGGCTGCCAAGGAGATACTACAGACCCTAGAGGCTGCAAAGAAGAAAGACCCGATTGCGAAGACTCCAGGGAAATCGAGGAGGTTCTTGACGAGGCAAGATGATCGCCCCAGCAGTAATGGCGATGCTACTTGATCATGTCCAGGGTGTTACTATGAACTTCTACAATATCTGGACTAAGAGGTGGAGGGATTACGTCTCCATTTGCGATGCGGTTAATCTCACGGTCACACTTTTGAGCTAAAGTGCCAGGGCCCTGGGAGTTGCACTGGAGTACCAAAATGTCCTTAAGGACCTACAAAATTGCAACCAGGATTTTTTTGGACAAGCTGACCTCGACGGAAGAGGAAATAAAGAAAATAAAACAGAGGCGGCAGAGCTGAGGGCCCAACGAATCGAAGAGGTAGCCAACTTAGAGTCTGTCTTGGTAGAGATCGAGGCTCTGATGAGGGAAGTTCATGAGTCCTAGTGCGAGGTGTCATCCTTGATAAAAAAAAGTTGAAATCTCAAACAATCATTAGAAGCCGACATCCGAAGCATTGGAGAAGTCTAACTTGGAGACAATGGGGCTTAAGGAACCTGTATTGATGACAAGTCCTTCCATTGAATTTATCGTACAATCTTCAGCCATTTTCATATCCATCACGAAATAACATCCCATGGATTTTGTAATCCCCTAATTGTTTAGCATCATCTTCAGTGTACATCTTAAGATTTCACTTATACTCCTTAACATTTATAGTACCATCGATCTCTTCCATTTCTTTCATTTTCTTAGTAAATAGAGTTAACAAATAAGGAGTCTTATGCACACTTTTAGACCTAAATTGGATGTATAAATTTAGAATAAAAAGAAACTATTCAGAATAATTAAATTCAACTAAGTCGTAGTGAATAATATTGTAACCTGGAAGTAGTAGTTTTATGAGACGCATTGGCGAGGTTTCTCCCTTTAGAATTATGTTTATTCACTAGTACTTTACTTCCCAACAGTTGCAGTTTTCTTCTTCTTTTACCTGGCGATTCTTTTATTCGGATATAGTTACTCAAAAACCAGGCCCCGATTGCGAGGACTCTAGGAAAATCAGGGAAGTTCCTGACTAGGCAAGATGAGGAAATAGCACCAGCAATAATGGAGATGCTACCCAATCACATCCGGGGTACTATTGCGAAGTCCTATAAGTTCAGGACTGAGAGGTGGAAGGATTACATCTCCACCTGTGATGCGGTTCATATCACGGCCACGCTTGTGAGCTAAAGTGCCAGGGCCCTGGGAGTTGCATTGGAGTGTCAAGATGTCCTTAAGGACATAAATCGCAACCGGGATTTTGTGGAGAAGCTTGCCTCGGTAGAGGAGGAACTAAAGAAAATAAATGCAGAGGTGGTAGAGCTGAGAACCCAATGAACCGAAGAGGTAGCCAAGTTAGAGTCTGTCTTGGAAGAGATCGAGGCTCTGAAGAGGAAAGTTCATGAGTCCCACTACGAGGTGGCATCCTTGACAAAAAAGGTTGAAATCTCAAACAATCATCAGAAGCCGACATTCAAAGCAATGGAGAAGTCTAACTTGGAGATAATGGAGCTTAAGGAACTTGCATTGATGACAAGTCCTTCCATTGAATTTATCATACAATCTTCTACCATATTCATATCCATTACGAAATCTCCTAATTTCTTAGCATCATCTTCAGTGTACATCTCAAGATTCCACTTCTGTTCCTTAACATTCATAGTATCATCAATCTCTTCCATTTCTTTCATTTTCTTTGCAGATAGATTTAACAAATGAGGAATCTTATGCACACTTTTAGACCTAAATCAGATGTATAAATTTATAATAATTAAATTCAACTGAGTCGTAGTGAATAGTATTGTAACCTGGAAGTAGTAGTTTTATGAGACGCATTGGAGAGGTTTCTCCCGTTAGAATTATGTTTATTCACTAGTGCTTTACTTCCCAGCATTTGTAGTTTTCTTCTTCTTTTGCCAGATGATTCTTTCATTTGGATATAGTTGCTCAAAGACAGGCCTTAATTGCGAGGACTTCAGGAAAATCTGGGATGTTCCTGACGAGGCAAGATGAGGAAATAGCCCCAGCAGTAATGGAGATGCTACCTGATCACATCCGGGGTACTACTGCGAACTCCTATAAGTTTTGGACTGAGAGGTGGAGGGATTACGTCTCCACTTACGCGATTGATCTCACGATCACACTTGTGAGCTAAAGTACCAGGGCCCTGGGAGTTGCATTGGAGTGTCAAGATGTCCTTAAGGATATACAAAATCACACCGGGATTTTGTGGAGAAGCTTACCTCAGTAGAGGATGAAATAAAGAAAATAAACGCAGAGGCGGTAGAGCTGAGGATCCAACGAATCGAAGAGGCAGCCAAGTTAGAGTCTGTCTTGGCATAGATCGAGGCTCTGAAGAGGAAGGTTCATGAGTCCCAGTGCGATGTAGCATCCTTGACAAAAAAGGTTGAAATCTCAAACAATCATCAGAAGCCGACATCTGAAGCAATGGAGAAGTCTAACTTGGAGATAATGGAGCTTAAAGAACCTACATTGATGACAAGTCCTTCCATTGAATTTATCGTACAATCTTCGATCATTTTTATAGCCATCAAGAAACAAAATCCAAGGTATTTTGTAATCCCTTAATTTCTTAGCATCATCTTTCATGTACGTCTCAAGATTCCACTTCTGTTCTTTAACATTCATAGTACCATCAATCTCTTCCACTTCTTTCAATTTCTTTGTAGATAGAGTTAACAAATGAGGAATCTTATGCACACTTTTAGACCTAAATCAGATGTATAAATTCAAAATAAAAAGATAAGATTCAGAATAATTAAACTCAACTTAGTCGTAGTGAATAATATTGTAACCTAGAAGTAGTAGTTTTATGAGACGCATTGGAAAGGTTTCTCCCTTTAGCATTATGTTTATTCACTAGTGCTTTACTTCCCAGCAGTTGTAGTTTTTTCCTTCTTTTGCTAGATGCTTATTTCATCCGGATATAGTTGCTCAAAAACCAAGCCTCGATTACGAGGACTCTAAGGAAATCTGGGAGGTTCCTGATGAGGCAAGATGAGGAGATCACCCCAGCAGTAATGAAGATGCTACCTGATAACGTTCGAGGTGCTACTACGAACTTCTACAAGTTCTGGACTAAGAGGTTGAGGGATTTTGTCTACACCTACAATGCAGTTGATCTCACGATCACACTTGTGAGCTAAAGTACCAGGGCCTTGGGAGTTGCACTGGAGTGTCAAGATGTCCTTAAGGACATACAAAATCGCAACCAGGATTTTTTAGAGAAGCTTGCCTCGGCGGAGGAGGAAATAAAGAAAATAAATGCAAGAGGCGGTAGAGCCGAGGACCCAACGAACCGAAGAGGCGCCAAGTTAGTGTCTGTCTTGGCAGAGATCGAGGCTTTAAAGAGGGAAGTTCATGAGTCCCAGTGCAAGGTGGTATCCTTAACAAAAAAAGTTGAAATCTTAAACAATCATCAGAAGCCGACATCCGAAGCATTGGAGAGTCTAACTTGGAGACAATGGGGCTTAAGGAACCTGCATTGATGATAAGTCCTTCCATTGAATTTATCGTACAATTTTNCATGAGTCCCAGTGCAAGGTGGTATCCTTAACCAAAAAAGTTGAAATCTTAAACAATCATCAGAAGCCGACATCCGAAGCATTGGAGAGTCTAACTTGGAGACAATGGGGCTTAAGGAACCTGCATTGATGATAAGTCCTTCCATTGAATTTATCGTACAATTTTTCGGCCATTTTCATATCCATCACGAAACAAAATCCAAAAGATTTTGTAATCCCCTAATTGCTTAGCATCATCTTTAGTGTACGTCTCAAGATTCCACTTCTGTTCCTTAACATTCATAGTACCATCAATCTCTTCCATTTCTTTGTAGATAGAGTTAACAAATGAGGAATCTTATGCACACTTTTAGACATAAATTGGATGTATAAATTCAGAATAAAAAGATAAAATTCAAAATAATTAAATTAAATTGAGTCGTAGTAAGTAGCAGTTTTAAGAGACGCATTGGCAAGGTTTCTCCCTTTAAAATTATGTTTATTCACTAGTGCTTTACTTCCCAGCAGTTGCAATTTTCTTCTTCTTTTGCCATATGCTTCTTTCATCCGGTTATAGTTGCTCAAAAACCACCCCTTCATTTTACTTGAAGGGGATTCACAGCCAAGCAATGATATATATATGCAATGGAAAGTGGAAGAGTCTACTCCAAGAGTAGGAAATTTAATTTCAATTGGTGGGAATCAATTTTATTATTTTTACAAATACCTCTCAAGAAATGCATTTGCTAGTTAGTTATTAATTCAATTTTCTTCATGTTTTTAAAGCTATTACATGTATAAAGCCGATTTCGTCTTTTCTCAAAATTGTTCTTGAAGCCATTGAGCATGAATTTTATTTTGGAAATATACAAGGTAAAAAACCTATCTTGAAAAAAATAAATTGTACATACGTTAAGCTAGGGAAAAATATTGCGGAATAATTGTTGGACTGAATAGTTGAAAAGTTATGGAAAAGTAACCTACAAAAATCAAATGGGCTCAAGGAACATGCATTGATGAAGTGCCTCAAACTCCTGCTGAAGATGCAGCTGAGGCAGACCAAGTGGATACTTTGGACGATGAGGCCTCAAGCCAGGAAGCTGCAATTGCTGAAGCACCAATTGTAAATGCATTAGATCCCCTGCCACCTATTGCATCTGTATAATAGCTGAGGCCCACGTTTATGTACAAACTTCTCATTAATGAAGTATTAATTTCTTCTATTTCCTGTTCTTCATTATTTTTGAACTCATTTAATCATAGCATGTCTTGCAATTTACAACTTGGATTTTGAATGATAACTTGAATATGAAGTTAATAAGTTGAATCTGAACTTGAATAATCTGAACTTGGATAAGTAGATGCACTTCAGCAACAACTTGATCAATCTGAACTTGAATAATTATTGTTTCCTTTTTCATGATGTTTAGCCTCGTCATGAGGACTTGTGCTGTACACCTCAGAAGACCAATGGGGTAATCCCATTTGGGATCGGATCCTCCCTTCCGAGACACATCTATGTAGAGGCTTTCCCCATAACGTTCAGCCTCGTTATGGGAGGCTTGTGTTGTACGCATCGGAGGATCAATGACGTAATCCCCGTTGGGATCAGATCCTCCATTTCGAGATGCCCACATCTCTCCACTCTACATGATGGATATGGTGCATCTATGTGGAGGCTTTCATTTTCCCATTTCGTTCAGCCTTGTCATGGGAAGCTTGTGTTGTGCGTCTCGGAGGCTCAATGAGGTAATCCCCGTTGGGACCAGATCCTCCATTTTGAGGCACCCACTCTTTCCCACATGGTGGATGACACATCCATATGGAGGCTTCTCCCATGACTTCAACCTCATCATAGGAGGCTTGTGTTTTATGCCTTGAAGAATCAATGAGGTAATCCCCATTGGGATTAGATCATTCCTTTCGAGGCGTCCATAATTCCCTACATGGTGGATGATGCAACCATGTAGAGGCTTCTCCCATGACGTTCAGCTTCCTCATTGAGGCTTGTGTTGTATGCAATTTAGTTAACAACATCATTTCATTGAACTCCAAAAATATTTACAAAGTTTGGAGGGTTCTTCCAGCTACAATCCATTAATTGATAATATATTTTAAGATGTTCGACGTACCACGAGTGCAATTGTACTTTTCCATTCAGGTCTTCTATCCAATAAGTCCTTGGTTGTAACTCTTCTTTAATGTGATATGATCCTTCCCAGTTTGGACCCAAGGTGCCTGCTCCCGCTTCACTGGAGGATATGAACACTTTTCGAAGCACAAGATCGTTCACCCGGAATGATATTTCTTAGTCTTTGCATTATAGTAATGGGTTATCTTTCTCTAATATGAGGCCAGCCTTACCTGGGATTCATCCCTCATTTAATCGAGAAAATCTAGCTCACATCCCTTTAACTTATCATTAGATATTTTGTTGAATTGCAATCGACGAGAAGATGGTAAATCGACTTTCACTGGCTCATTGCCTCTACACTGTAAGCCATCGAGAATGGAATTTCTCTTGTCGGGGTTCGACTTGTAGTCATGATTACCCATAACACATGTGGCAATTCGTCCACCCACACTCCCTTAAAGATATCAAGCTTCTTCAATGTATACTTTATGGTTTTGCTTATAACTTCCACTTATCCATTCGCTTAAGGGTGGTGAGGTGTTGAAAATGCCTTTTGATCCTGAGCTCTTCAGTGGGGAACTTCATACATAGGTGGTGAATGGAGGTGATGGTCCATGAGTCTTTCAAGTGGGCTTACCTAGTACCGTGATAAGCTGGCCTGTTATCTACTATTTAGAATTCCATGAAATTTAAAGCTATTTAATGTGCCTATCCCATCTTCACGCGAGGGTGATCTTCTCCATGGGATGATGCTATCCCTGGTAAAGCTATATAGGGGGGTTGTGATGGGGGTTACCTCATGATCAACAATTATTTTGTCCAAGGTAGCCCCAAAAAGGACATTGGCTGAGCTGCCATTATTGATCAACATCTGTTTTAACCTATTTCAGGTCACGACTGCCCTTACCACAAGAGCATCGCAACGGTCTTCCTTGTGAACTGTTATCCACTATGTAACTTGTCATCGGGAAAATCATAGTCTCTTTTGCATAGTTCATTTATGAGTTTCGCGTATCACCTCCCACATAAGGGACTCCGAAAATAATGCCAATCTCATGGATTGGAGTATCTTCCATATTAGTTGAATGGTTCCTACACTGCTGCTGCCTCTCCCTAAGCACTTCTCTGTCTCAGTTCCTCCTCCGTGGCAGAAATGGCTCCCGATGACCAGTTGGCTCCTAACTCCTAGGCCTATGATCCTACCTTGGCTGGGGTATGTCCCATGGGGGCGGACATTTCTTTGGTCATTCTGCACATTCATCTGTCTTTGATGTTGAGTAATTTCTCAGCAATCAATCGTATCATGGATATAAGAATGATGGTAAGAATAATATTGAGGGTTGTTCGGCCTATTTCTAGGTACCGAACCCCACCCTCAGCCTCTTCTTCTTTGGGGGTCCCTTTGTCTGAATTCAATCTGCTGCGCGTTGGTCTCGGGCTCCACATCTTCATAAGCCAACATGGGTACAATGTTTAGTGTAACCGTAGCAAGTGATTGTCCAACATTGGGGGCAATTTATTTCCAGCTTGGTTCCATTGGTGGTCCATTAGGTGGGAGGTTGGCCTTTTCCCATGTTATTTATGTGGAGGTGGGAGACCACTGCTGGCTCTATTCCGATGGTCAATTAATTCCTTATTGATGATTTCTCGCCTCATCATTTCAAGCAAAACATCGTAGCTGGTGGGGTCCTGATTTTGTACATCTTTCCAAAATAGGGTGTTCATATTCAAACCGCCTCGCAATGCAGACAACACTTCCTGATCAGAAATCTAAACATAGTATGTCATTTTGTCAGTGAAGCAAGCCATGAAACTTTTCAATGTTTCCTGAAGGCGTTGGATGGGATCTTTTCTCTCTTTGCTCATGGCAAATCTCTTCAGGAATGTATTCTTAAATTGTCCCCAGCTTCGAATACTTCCCGGGGGCAACCTATTGTACCAAATCTTGGCCGCTCCACTTCAAGTGAGGAATAAGGCTTTACAGTTGACGGTGGGGGAGGGGGGCGCCTCTCAGGCTCATGTATGTTTTATAACTATTCAGATGTTTGGCCGGGTCGCTTTTGTATTTTTGTGGCACATAATGGATTGGGACATGTGCATTCTCCAATTCTTGTGAAAAGGAAAGTTTTCATCGTTGTCATCTAAGTCACATGATCTTTGGGGATCATCCGAGTCCTCTTCATCGACCTGATATCCGGGCCCATTGCGTCTTAGCAAGCTAATTTCGACACGTGTTGAGAGATTATTAGTCGAAAATGTTGAGTCTGAACGTGGGAGAAGCTTTTAACACGAGGCAAATATGTTTGGGTCCGGTAAAAAAAAGAACAACAAAATACGATAATAAACGATTAAGAAAGAAACAAAATAAACAACGATATTACAATGTTCTTCAAAATTCCAACATCAAAGAGAGGGTGTATGTTTGTGTTATTGATCTCCCATTTTTTTCAAACCTTGTTATGACACTATGAGGGTTTATTTATAGTATTACATCTACAATATTAACCGTTGGATGATGGGATACATGACATTATCTCCTTGACCAAAACATCATCTCATAGGCATCATTTCTGATTGTTTTAGCTTATGGCACTTTAAAATGCTTCTGAAGAAGGCGACCAACCCATGCCTGAGTTGACATGATTAATCCTTTTTACTCATTGTAGCTGTTCAATCATTCATTCTAAGAGGATCTTATGCACTTTAAGATCTTCAATCGCAGGTCAAATTTGTCATAGTTGAGCTTCAGATTTTGCTTTATTGAGCCTCGGTTTGAGGTATAGGTTTCGGAGCTTCAGTTGAACAAATAGTACTTCAACGTGGGAGCTTTATCAATTTGTTTAGTACTTCCGCTTTCTCTTGAGCCTCGGCATTGAGGTGCTCCGGTAATGTTGGGTCTCGGAGATACATTGGGCTTCAAGCAATGGCACCTCAAAATTTTCGGGCTTCGATCTATGCGCCTCTGCAAATGGGCTTTGACCATTTCTTTACTTTTGGGCCATTGGTCTTCGGCCAATTGGGTTTATGCCGATTTGGGCGCAACAAAAGTTATGATTATACTGATACCAGTCGATAGTTCTTTGTAGAGCATTCCCTGAATAATGAGTCTATTATTTTTTCTCTAGCTGTCATTTTAAACTTTGGAAGGCTGACTGAGTAGCTTTACATTCTGGTTTTGGGAGATGGTAATTTTTTCCCCCTATATAAGTTTAGAGAAGAAAGAGTTGAATACTGAACGATGGCACAATAAGATACTGTTTATTGTTAGCAGTAGCCTAGTAGCCATGTACATTTGGAAAAACTTTGTATGAGGTCAGTGAATTCATATTTAGCAATGACACTCTTTGACAATGTTGTAGAACCTTGATATCTTGTTTACACGTTGAGCATTTATGTTAGTATATTTTTCTTGACGAAGTGTTCCTCATATTAGCTTTTACCAAGTTGCATACTGTACTTGTTTCTTTTTCGGTTTTTGCTCAAGTCTAATTTTGTTCCAAATTTCTAGGGCTGAACAGGTTCAGTTCGATTCTCAAGAGAATCGAATCAGAATTTTTGGATATTTAGTAAGTGAAATCGTTCGATCTAAATTTAATTATGGAATTGAACCGGTTCTATTCGATTCCATTTGGTTATATACTATATTAAACATTTAACATTTAACATTAATCCAACTTGACATTTTCAATTTTATCTTTGACAATAACATTTCATTGACTCTTACAAAATAATATAGTCCAATATAAAAATTTACAAATAACAAGTTGTTTAATAAGATCTAATTTCCAATGTATACAAATTATTTGGATCAAAGTGGAAGAAATTCAATGAACATGGCAGAATAAGGGTAAGATGAAGAGAGGCGTAGCTGCTCAACTTCGATTATTTGAGAAATGACAGAATAATTGAGAAAAGTTTAAATCGTTCAAATTTGGTTATTTGAAATTTGAATTATAAAGTTAGGCTTGAGCTGGAAAACAGGAAAATGATATTTTTGGCTCAATTATTTAGTTAGCAAATGAAACGGAAAATTGATATTTTTGGACTAAATTAATTAGTTAGCAAGTTTAATTAGAAAAAAGTTAAAATAACTTGACTTATTTAATATAAGTAATTCAAAAAATTAGAGAGATTCGGTTTTTAATCGAGAACCGAATCAAACCTACCTGTTCTTAATTCTAATACCCGTTCTGATATTTAACTTAAGAAGAATCGAATTGCTTTCAAAAAGGGCTGTCCTGCCCAGGTTCAAGGCATCAAGTGCTTGAATTAGGCCCGGTTTTCTCGGTCTTTTCACTTCCTTTGTTCGAAAAAACCTACAAAATAAAACAAAAACTTGGCTAGCTCAAAATGCCTACTTGGCGCAAGCATTGAGATTCATTCATTTTCAAATGGGGTTCAAATTTTGTTTTTAGACAAGTAGAAATGAGAACTGATATTAACCTATCAAGAGGAGGGTAGTTCTTTCTCCTGAAGAAAAGATGAGATCATAGTGCACTGCATGTTCTCGTTGATATTTATTTACCTCCATAACTTGCGCCACGGACTAGAGTCTCGTAGAAAGAATTATGATGCTTCGAAAAATACGAGCAAGGGGATGAAGGGTGTTGGGGGCCGACACTACATGCATTTGATTTAAGGAAATAGAATGTGACATATATACTCTCATGGTTTGTGACTTTGTGTGATCGCATGATGATTTTCTAGATATTTAATACATCACATAGATTATACTTAAGCAGTTTTGATTTTACTCGAGAAAGACGTCGAATAAGTTAGAAAAATTCGATTTGTTAAGTGATTGTAGACTGTTAAAAAGTTTAAAAGGTGAAGATGAACCACATAACTATGTGTGAAGTTCTAACATCGTAAGTTCATATATTCCAACCAATAATTGCTCTTTACTGGTTTAGTTTAATGTTGGGAAAATCGCCTCGATCGCACGAATTGAGATTAATGACAAATTNTAAAAGGTGAAGTTGAACCACATAATTAGGTGTAATCGTGAAGTTCTAACATCATAAGTTCATATATTCCAACCAATAATTGCTCTTTAGTGGTTTAGTTTAATGTTGGGAAAATCGCCTCGATCGCAGGAATTGAGATTAATGACAAATTGAAATAACAAAGATCACAAGAAAAAGAATAAGATTAAAGTAAAAAAGGAGAAGAAAAATTGGCAAGGAAACGATATTTTATTCAATAACAATGAAAAGAAAATTACAGGAATTCAACAATAATAGCTTCTTGCTTGAAAAAACTGAATAAAAAGTCTACTATTTATAATCAATAGTGATATTGGATTACCGACAAGCATACATCAACGATTATTGTGACAATGTCATTAGTGATGTTACTAGGAATCATCTACGGTACTTCAGATGTCGACAAAAAGTCACCGGTTATCATTAACAACAATATGACTATTGGCGATTACGATAAATTATCGAAAACAATACTGTTGGCAATCATTGGTACGCCTTCGATAGCAATTATCGATGATGCTTTAATCATCTACGGGAAGTCGTCTAAGTTATTTACAAAATTTTATTCTTTCTATATTTTTTATTATTTTTAATAGAATACTAACGTATAAGTTAAAATATTAGTCCATTTTTTGCATATTGATCTCCATATAAATTCAGAATTCTTCACAGATATGGCCAACAGAAAACTTGGGCAAAGAATTTGGAGCTCTTAGGCAAAATCGTCGAGGGTGATTTTTTGGAGAATAATAATGAAAAATTAATAAATAAAATAATCATTAATTGGAAATTCTTTTTAAAATTTGCCGAAAGAATGACCGTCGGCAATTGATATTTCTAATTGAAATTAATATATGTTAGTGATTCAAACAAAATTACCAATAGCAATATCGATGGTGATCACTAATGCGCATCCGACTACTGATGGCAATGCCATCATTCATGTTAAGAATCATCGTTTATGCTTTTCACTCACTATCGAAAAAGACGTCGGTGGTCACTAATAATATGACTTATGTTAATTCTAATTGAAATCATTATATTTTGGTGATTTAGACATGATTACTAATGTTTGATATCACTTACACAGCTTCGACAATGATTACTGAAGATAATTTAGTATCCACGAGTAGTATTCTAAACAGTGTTATAAAAGGCGTAATGCGTGGAGGTCAATCTATGAGTTAGGAGAGACATATGCGTAAAAAAATGTTTTCTTATTTTAATATTATTTTAATTTTTAATCAATTAAAATTAATACTTACTAAACATTTAAAACAGATTTATAGGAACTTTATACATTGTTTTCAAAATTTTCAACAAAAATATAAGTTTTAAATTTAAATACAAAATAGTAAGTAAGTAGCATATGAATTTAAATTTTATCTAACTCTTTATCGGACTCCAATTCATAAGTTTTAAATTTAAATACAAAATAATAAGTAAATAGTATAAACTTAAATTTTATCTAACTCTTTATCGGACTCCAATTTATTAATCTCTTCTTCATCTAATTCGTCCTCAATATCTTCTGATACAAAATCATTTTAGTCGGGCTCCCTTATTTCATTCTTAGCATTTAATAATTTTTAACTTCAAATAATTATAAAAATAAAAAAAATAATGATAATGCGCGCCAAGGCGAGCATAATTGCTCTAGGTGCGCATAGCAGTCAATAATTGTCGTTGATCACTAAATAAGACGTCAAGTCACTTGACTTGACGTTTTGGCCTCCCATCACGTTGTCTAGACGCGTCTTTTAGAACATTAATTTTAAAAGGTGTGAAAATGTGCTTTAATGCGTCGCATAAGTGCAATGTACGTAAAAAATGACCAACTTTTCTCTCCACCGCCTAATGTGGGCTTAGGTGTCAAAAAGGCACCTGCCTCTTCTAAAAATCTTTTTTAAAAAATTATTAGTTCTTTAAAAAAAAAAAAAAATCAATTTTTTGGAGCCATTTCTTGGACATATTAGCTAATATGGGCCTAGTCACTAAATTGGTATGACTGGTTTCTTGGGCCAATTAAGTTAAACAAGAGTCCTATTCTTCCAATTTTCAATTGCTAAGTTTTTGAAAATTTGAATATTGACTATAGGAATTATTAAAATAAAAATACTTAAGATAATATTAAAAATTAGAAAGTGTCTTTGTATATATGCTTAGGTTTCGCCTATGCACACTCAGGTTTGTAAGGCTACATATTAGATGTCGCCAGTTCGTCGGCATTATGCCTTTTAGAACATTGTCAATGGAAACCTATCGGCATTACTCACAAAAAAAATATTTATTCTATTTTTTATTTTTGTAAGATGCTAACATGAAAGTTAAAATATCCCTTTTATTCTTTCCTTATAATATTACCAACTTATAAATTATATATTTAAATCTTATTTTATACCAATCGAATTTTTAGATAGTATGCAAATTCATTAATTTCTTTACAATAAATTAAATTTATCTAACTATTTGTGTTTTTACTATTACTAACTAAAAGGCCATTCACAATATTTTATTTTTTGATATTATTGATTACTCACAAAAAATTTCATAAGCAAAAACAAATCCAAACATATGTAAAAAATTTAAAATTAGAAGTCTTCAATATATAAGGGATATTAGGAGACCACTTAACTCGCCTAATACTTGAGTCGACTTTTGATTTGAAAATAATTAATTATTTTCAATGTTTATATATTGATCAACAAAGTAAGAAAAGTAACTTTATTATTATTATTATTATTCAATTTACCGACAACAAAAAATCTTCTTGTTAACAATGTATAGATTGATTCTAGAAATACATAAATGTTTTCATGATTTGCTGCACTAAACAGAAAAGAAATGGAACTGAAATATGAGCAAGAAAATTAATGGTATCCAATCAATAGCTTTATTGGAAAGAGTACAATAATTGGGTTTGATTTATTTGCATTGGAAAATACTTTGGTACCAAAAATAGTTGCCCACTTTTTACTTGAAGAATGATGTTTCTTGGTGCCCGATGATACAGCTTTTCACAATAATGCAAACCGACCAAGAAAATGAAAAGAAGAATCTTGATGAATGGTTTTCCTTAAAATGAACACGTACTAGTTTCCTACTATTAATGATTCCCTTGGTCTCATTAGAGACAAACTAGTCCAAGAATTAAGTGGTATTTTTTTTTTCTTTTTAGTTAGATAAGAAGCATGTCGATAAGTTTGAAGAATCACATAGAATTGAAGTGATCTCAAACTGTTTAACCTATAAATTAACATTAGAAGATTAATAATTTGAAGACAGATCTCACAAATGCATTATAGGAATATGTGATAGTAGAGTTTTGGTTTGGACACATAGTACCATTCCAGAAAGAAAACGATGAGACAAGTAAAACATATTACTTTACTGTGATACGTGATGAAACTGGTGATCCGAGTTCATTTAGAACTCAAAAACTGCATTTAAAGTTTTAGTACTATTTTGTACTTTAGCTTCTTTTGAATTCTTTTCAATTTTAGTTTGCTTCAACTAAGATTTCAAGTAAACCCTTTTAAATAAAGGGTTAATTCATCATTTTTCATTAATAAAATTTCTTGAGTTTATTTCTTCATAATTTGGTGGATTCCAAAAATTACGTTCCTAAGATTTTCGCTTAAATTTTTTGTTTCGTGCTGTGTCAATCATATGGGGGTAGTACGCAAGGTAGATCAATTTAAATGTCATGTCATTAATCTTACAACCAATTCTCAAAATCCTAAAATTGAAAAACAACTACAAATGCCTAAAAAAATTATAATCTTGATGGATTTATTAAGGAAAAAAAAGTATATGCAACCGTTTTCTAAAAACATAAAATCACGCAAGTAGGGTACATGCAATACAAATATTCTCAAGGTCCATTTGATAGGATTTCTGTTTTTGTTTTTTGAATATCTTCCTTAAAAGTTACATTAAATTAACTTCATACAAAAACTCTTTCACTCAGAAGAAAACATATTTTTTGAAAATTATTTAAGTACGTTCAAAAAAAGCTTCTTAGTCACTGTAATAACTTTTGACTTTTCAAAAAGCTTGTTCTTCGTAGGGTAACATAATGTCCATTCTTATACCGTAAAAGTCTAGGGGGACTATTCTTATTCAGAAGAACAGCGTATTGATGTTCGAAATGGGCTCCAATCGAATCCAAAGCAATGAATTGAAACACATGCAACGTCCTTCTCGTGTCTTCTCTTCTTTATTGAGAAGCTTTTGCCACAGGTGAAACGTCTTTTTTAATGATTTGCAGCAATGTCTCAAAAGTCAATACGTTTTTTAAGTCTTACCTCAATTATAATATTTTGTATTATCAAAATGTAGTGTGGTCAATTCATTTGAATTTCCAGCGAAATCACATCACAAAAATCTATAGAGAATAGAGTATAAACATTGATAATTATTACACATCTTCATTATTTATGAAGCAAGGATCGATAATTTCTCGATTTGGCTAGTAGTCACTTAGGGCCTGTTTGTCTTCCATTTGTGAGAAGATATAGAGTTTTGAATAGTATTTTTTGGAGAATGTGTAGTTGAACAGTAAAGTAATTTTATCGATTTGTGTGTAGAATATTTTATTGAGTAAATATGTGGCGAAGATTGTTTACCGTAGCAAATAATGTTTGAGAAAATGGATGACAAACATGGGCTTAACAAGAAAGAGAAATTATTCAAATGTGTTCAAAAATAACTTCTTAATTTCAGAATCAGTTTCGACTTTTCAAAAATCTTGCCGAATGGGCATTAAACGGTAAAAGAAATTGTGTTTTAATTAATTTTTTTGAAATTGATTTTTCATGTTACCAATTAAGCGAAAATGATAGGGAGAAAATTTGTCCCTCATAGTTCCCAACACACTTTCAAATTTTAATTTATTGCTATTTTGGGTCAAGCTTAATAATTTAAAGGATAATATTCATAACAAATAAAAAATAATGAACAACATTTAAATTTAAAACATAATATCAATAAAAAATTCTATGATTCGTCAACATGTTCAGCCAAGAGAGATCAAAGAAGCTGATTATTGCTTAATTTCAGTCATGCATATATGGCATTTACATTTAAGTGAAAATTGATTAGTGCATGTTTGTGTAAACTTAAAATGTTATTAACATATAAGCAAGTAAGAAAGTATTTAATTTATCAGTCGAAGTCCAAAATAAGTTTTAAAAGTCTATGGAACAATAATTAAAGGTGTGTTTGGTATAGATTTTAATTCAATTAAAATTGAAAATATAGTCGTTATTGGGTCTCACTAGTCTAATAAAAGTCAATAATAACGACTAATTTTTCAACTTTAATTCGATTTTAATCTCTACCGAACACGCCCTAAATTAAGATTGAAGTCATTGACAAATCAATTATTTAATACTATAGTTTTTCTTAGCTTATGTACCTAAAAGCAATTAATCGTTGCCTTTCCGTGCACGGAGATGGTGGCGTGTTTAATAAGAAACATAATTGACAAATGCAGTTAAGTAATCAAGTTAAGATAAATCCAGTGGATTTAAAGGACCAATTAAAGTTTCTCAACTCAAATTTATCTTCAAGTTATGATGAAATCCTCCTACACGTGCCGGATTACCGTGTGAATTGATAAATAATAAATTGAACATGAACACTGGTTTCAATTCAACAAAATAATAATTAATCAATAATATATATATATATATA
>CAIGRQ010062447.1:0-16803 GCA_903798375.1 Fraxinus sp. D2006-0159 | reverse complement strand
TAAAGAAAAACCGACTCAGTACTTAATTTCGTCTTTTTAAACTTTGGTTCAAACAAAACTATTAAACAACGAGGTATTCAAACATGTCATCATATAATCACGACACTAACTTATAAATACATTAAGAATCCTCAGATTTGTACTTGAGATAAAAAGGTTGGAGTTTAAACTGTTCCACCACTCTGCTACTCAGCTTTTATGTCCTAGCCCCCTTATCTTTCATCTCAAGCAAATTGTTGCTAGCTATGATTTTCGGACTCGAGTATGGATATTGGGTACAAATGCGTATCTAAGTGTAGGATCTTTTATTTTCAAAAATGTAGGATACAAGGACATGGCTAAAAAAAGTCCAAATTTCGAACACGGGTAGTGTATGACTTGCAAACTTCAAGTTTTTTTCTCGAGAAATTCACATGTAAAATGCTAATTAATAATTAAATTTTGTTTATTATATATGAGTTGATGTTAAACTCAAATTTCTTTTCACATTGGAGTCTAGCCTACCTATATTACCCTAGCCCAACACATAATAACCCGTATACACAACCCTTATAACCCAATATTCCCAGGCCCACCTATCTATATAATTCATTTCAAACCAACCCATCAAAAAACTGAAACCCGACAACCAATAGCCCAACACCAAAGCTCAACCCATTACAACACCCAAAACCAATAGAATCCTAACCACAAACCCTAAGCTAACTTGATGCTTCCCTTGCCCCAGCCTCTCATTAGACAACCACCACCACCTCCACCTCGCCATGCCGCCATCACCATATCCTCCTCCTTATCCCCAACGACGCCAAACTCACCAAATAAAACAGCCGCTACCCGATCTCTACCGCTGTCAACTTCAGTTGCGCCTCGATCGCAATTGCACCCACCAATCGAGTCTCCACCTTTTAGACATCACCACACTGCCATCTAGTCATTTTTCTGTTATTTTCTCCGCGGTGGTGCAGCCACAGTCAACCTTCCTAGGTTGTCGTGTTCGATTGAAAATTGCAGTGTCCGGCCTATATTTCATACACATACCCGTGTCATGTCATGTCGACACAAGGATGTCGGCCGAAAACAAGAGTCCGAGCATCATAGGTTGCTAGTAACTATGTCACTTGTGTAATAAAGGAACTATAAAAAATAAAAAACAAAAAAACAAANCTAGGTTGTCGTGTTCGATTGAAAATTGCAGTGTCCGGCCTATATTTCATACACATACCCGTGTCATGTCATGTCGACACAAGGATGTCGGCCGAAAACAAGAGTCCGAGCATCATAGGTTGCTAGTAACTATGTCACTTGTGTAATAAAGGAACTATAAAAAATAAAAAACAAAAAAACAAAAAAAAAAAAAACTAACTAACGATAATCAACCAACAAGGATGCAGCAGCTTCACCTATGTAACCACTTCCCCTTACCCCTCAAAAACATATATCCCATTACCCATATCAACATAATAGGAGCACTCCCCCCTCTGAATCCACCCACCACAGTGCGAACAATATTGAAGAGATTAGAAAATGTTATGTATGCGTCTCCAACAAAAAACCACGTAAAAATAAGCCTTGGAAACTAATTTCACTGATGTCTGATGGCAATTACATGAGATCATAGGCCTAAACTATTAATAATTTGTAATGGAATTATAACTTGGGTAAGAGAACATAAGGGTATTCATTCTTTTGGTTAAGTTTATTGAAGCCCAGAAATTGTTCAATTGCAATGGGCATGTCCCTGATGAGGCTCAGTTCCATGGACAGGTCATTGATGAGGCTCAGGGAAATCTCATATTTTCATTATTCCATTTTTTTTATTAGTATTTGAGATACGTAAAAATGCATTTCAATTATAATGTAAGACATTAATTTGATGTGATATGATAAAACCCATATTGTATCATGGCATTCATATGTGAGGAAGTGTGACTGTGTAGCCTGCAATACAAAAAGTCTAGCATTCTATGTGAAGAATCATATGTTTGTCAGTGACGTCTGTTCATTCATGACATGTGAATGTATTTTTATGATTTAGAATCAGCAAGTTCAATAATTCTCAAGTATTGTACGAACATATTATATGAGAAATTTTTAGAACTACGGAATCAGTTATTCTTTATGTTATACCACAACTCAGCTTTTGGTCATAAGCATCGGCCTCTGTCACTAAACCACTTCAGGCATTCAGTTCCCCAAGATGTGATAAAAACCATCATCAGGATGGCAACTTTTTCCAAATACTGAATTATTTAAGGAGCCTTCATAGCTAGGACAGCTTAGGCAACATATGCAGGAATGCAGAAAACAAATAAAAAACAAAAACAAAAGCGCTAGCACTAATTTCTCAAGCAACAAATTCAAAACATTAGGAATTACTTATAGAAGTACCAATAACACAAATTCAAACATATTACTCTAATTTATGATCTTTACTACTAAATTTTCTTGTAAAACAAAATATGTTGTCAGACCTTTAAATGTGCATTGTGTCGTTTCCCCTCCTTCCACCTACGAATCTGTCCATCATTCATTACCCTAAATCTGCCCTTAAAAGACCTGATCAATTCAATTCAATTCAAAACGGAATCATATTAGCACATATCATTTATGCATTATGAAATATAATGGATACATGTAGATGGATGGATATCTTTAGTCATATACATACGAATAACCCTTGATTTTATATTTCTTGACTTTGGAAGTGACCGGCGTCATCGGTTTCCTGCTCTTCAACTTCCTTTTCCTCTGCTTTGCAGTAATTTGCCGCACTTGCATGAACTAAAATCACACAATGAAAGCAAATAAATGTACAACTAGACAGATTCCTAAATTTCTGCATATTATTACACAAATATCATAGGTTCCACCATACTGTTTCACAGTATAAAGGATAGAAAAATAAACAAAAGCACAAACTGGCCAGAAAAAAGTAAAGTTCATGTATTTCTTGAAAATGCCTCATACTCTCCCACGTCTTCATAGCAGCCATTCAGGCAACAGAATGAAATGAGCAGAACCCAAAAATTTAACAAATTGAGGATTAAAAGGTGAAGGTTATTACGCATTCAAATAGTAAAATTAAGATATCCAAAAGTTGAAATATCTTGATGCTGGAAGCCTCTAACAGTTCCAGGGATGGTTACAATCTTTTAAGGCGCGAGGTACTATAAACTATCTAAATTGCATGAATAAGGATAGTCGCATCTTTAATTGGGATTATAATCCAAAAGCTGTTTAAACTCCTTGCAACATTTGAAGCACGGGTATAAAGGCGAGTCTTTAGCAATAAAGGGACAAAAACACTAACTACAGTAAAATAGGTATTTCACTTTAACTTTCTCAGACGCTATAAATGTCAGAGCAAGGTATAAACAACAAATCACAAGGTACAAAAGCAAGTCGTAAGCAACAAGGGAAGAGAAACAAATAACCAAAGAAAACCACCCAGTCTATCTCAATTAAACTTTCTCAAACACTGCAAATTGCCGGAGCAAGGTACAACCATCGAGCACGAGGTACAATGGCATAGGTATACAAAAAAAAAGATAATAATAATAATAATAACCAATTGGGATCCGTTACTTACGTTAAGAGATGGTAGAGGAGAATATTGAGAAATGTGGGGAACGGAGGGGGCGCTGAAAAGAGGCTTAAAATCAGGGGAAATTACGGAATGGGTAAAGAGGGGTCGAATTGAATTTGGTGAAGTACGGAGGAGATGATTGGGAATAGAAAAGGAATTGTGGGTTTGAAGCTTTGGAATGTACAGCAGAGAGGCCATTGATCGGAATCTGCAGCACAATCTCTGCATTTCGCAGTCTCTGTGGATGGGGTTGGGGTTACAGAGAAAGGGGTTTTCGCTTGAGGGTTTGAGATTTTGGAGTGTTGAGCTTCAAATGAGCAACTTTTTAGTTGGGGGATAGAACTGAGGAACTTATTCATTTTTTAAATCTTGGTGAGTGAAATAATTAATTTTTAATTATATTGGAGTATTTATATTTTAATACTGTAAAATGTTTAAATAAAAAAGAATATATATAATTTAATATTAAAATATCAGATTTTTTTTAAAAAAAGTATTATTTTCAATTTTGCAAGACAACTCCATATAAATGTTAGACTAAGCTTAAAAACCTTACCTAGCTCATGTGTGTTTCCCATTATAATATCAATTTTTACCGTTGCGACAATGATATTTTTTGACAATTTTGTCTCACAATGAGACCCACTTCTTTAAAAAATGGACAAAAAATGCATTTTTTTACCGTAAATAATGAAAAATAAACAGGGCTTATTATGAAAATTGGTACTTTCTAAACTAAATAATTTTTTATCTAAAGCTAAACATAAATAAATTATTATTTTGTTAGAATATAAGAATTACTTTTAAAATAAGTAAAATTTTTACATAAAAGCTAAAAAAAAAAAAAGGTTCCTTAGTATGTTTAGAAATATATATTACTTAAAATTAACTTCTTTAAGCACTGTCTAGTTGAAAATAGATAAGTTATTTTATTTTTAACAAAAGATAAGAATTATGTGAATATAAGAAACATTATTTGCTTAAAAGGTTTAATAGCTTAAAACATCCCTACGTTTGACACTTCTTACGGAAACGTTCATACGTTTCATTTTTTTGCATTTTCATCCTCATTTCAACGTTTCATCGTAGAAAACATCATTTTTACCATTTTTAACGTAAATTGGCCAATGTATCCTTCTATTTAAATAAAACAAAAAAATAAAGAGAGGATAAAAATAAAGAATAAATTGCAATCTTACTCCTAAACTTTTCTTAAAAGTGTAAATGAGTTCAAGTAAATTATTAAAATATTAAAAATAACCAAAACTAAAAATAAAAATTGTTTATTTCTCCTCTTCTTCTCCTCCCCCTCCCTTACCCTCCACCATCACCAAAAGAAGTCTTTCCTCATTCTTGACTAAAACCCAAAAATCTTATCTTTAGTCATATGTCAGAAGAAATTGGAGAAGAAAAATAAATGATGATCTGATTTTATCAAGAATCCATCAATGGGTTTGCCGAGAAGTACCTTTTATTATCTATTAATCGTACTCAGATCTCAAGATTTAGAACAAAAAGAAGAAAATAAAACTAATTTGATTCAGTTCAGTTCAGCAAAAAAAAAAAAAAAAAAAACCTTTTGATTTTTATTTTTAGGTAATTGGCACAAAACGTCCCCACCTTTTATTGTTATTGTGGAAAAAGTCCTTACCTTTCATTTTTTGACATTTTTACCCATATTTCAACGTTTCATTGCGGAAAACGTCATTTTCACATATTTTTAACGTAAAATGACAAATATACCCTCCTATATAAATAAAACAAAAAAGAAAAATAAAAAATAAATTGCAATCTTACTCCTAAACTTTTTAAAAAAATACAAATGAGTCCAAAATTTATGAAAATATTAAAAAAAAATCTCACTCTCTCTCTCTCTCTCTCTCTTATCCTCCGCTTCCCTCCGCCCCCGTCGCTGCCGCCAAAACCATTGGAATTTCACCATTCCTCCATCGAGAACCCATAACCCGTCTTTCTCTTAAAACTAACAAGAAAATCTCAAATTATCCAAACCCTCACCAAATGGCAAATCACCTAATTTGCAGCTCCATTACCCGAAAATTCACTCACGAAAGATACACCATCGCCATCCACGCCCGTGACTTAGGCCCACTCACACACCCACACCTATGAGCAGATTTATAGGTACTACATATTGTGATTTTTTTGCACCACTTTCAACGCAGGTAGATTATCAAGATTTGCTGATGAGATAGCTAGAGATGAAAAGGCACAAGTTTTTGCAATCCAAATCGATTGTTCGGATTCTCGAAGTATAAGGGAGGCGTTCGAGGGAGTTCTGTCTCTGGGTTCTATTGAAGTCCTTGTTTACAATGCATATCAACCCATTTCTTGGTCACCCATGAGTTTCACTGATATTGGAGTCGATCACTTCGAAAAATCACTCGTCGTCTCCTCCATTGGTGCCTTCCACTGCGCTCAACGGGTCCATTTATACTTAATCCTATGATAAATTTCCAATTCAGAACAATTTGCTGTATATTTTATACATAAAAATTTCAGGTACTTCCAATAATGGTGGAGAGGGGGACGATTCTCTTCACAGACTGTTCAGCTTCTCTTAATGGCATTGTTGTAGATAGAGATGAATGGCAAATTGGGTGATTTGGGTAGCTTGAATTTCGAATTGGGTTGCTGTGATTTATGTTAAAAGTATTGGTAGATTAATTAATTTCGTGTTTAGCTGAATAATCCATGAGTTTTAGGGAAGAGTTTGAAAGAGTCTTTTTTGTTGAGCATTATTTTAGGAGAATCCCATGATCTTAGAGTTTGTTATTCATGGGACTTATCCCCTTCTTTTTTCTTTTTCTTTTTTTGTTATCTCAAGTTGAAGTTGTAAGGCTATTTAAAAGCCAAGTCTATTATTCAATAAAATCATCTTCTTCTGTTGATATTCTCGAATATACAATATATGGTTTCAGAGCCCCTCACTAGGGCCTGAAAACACAACAAAGCAGTAGCTTTCTGACTTGCGGCAGTAAGAGTTAATGGCTGGAGAATGAAGTAATTTTATGCAACCAGCTATCCCATGTTTTGACGGACACTATGATCATTGGTCCATGCTTATGGAAAATTTCTTGCATTCTAAAGAATATTGGAACATGGTACAAAATGGGATCACAACGTATGCTAAAGAATTATTTTAAGTGATTCTCAACACAAAGCCCTGAAAGATCAGAAACCAAAGGACTTGAAGACCAAGAACTACCTCTTCCAATCCATAGATCGAGCCATTTTGGAGACAATCTTGAAAAAGGACACAACAAAAGACATATGGGATTTGATGAAAAGGAAGTATCAAGGCACGTCTAGAGTCAAATGTGCACAGTTGCAGGCTCTTTGTAAAGAGTTTGAGATGCTTCACATGAAAGTGGGAGAATCAGTCAATGACTACTTTGTAAGAGTGCTTATAGTAGCCAACAAGATGAGAATCCATGGAGAAAAGATGGATGATGTGGTGGTAATTGAAAAGATTCTGAGATCTATGACACCAAAATTTGATTATATGGTTTGTTCCATTGAGGAATCAAACGAGATAGATGACATTTTCATTTATGAATTGTAAAACAGCCTACTTGTGCATGAAAAAAGAATTATTGGCCATGTAATGGAGGAACAAGTGCTGAAAGTGAGTCAAGAAAATAACTCACCTGGGAGAGGAAGGGGTCGTGGAAGCTATAGAGGTCGTGGAAGAGGAAGAGGGAGACACGGTTCATTTGATAAGTCTGATGTTGAATGTTATCATTGTCATGAATTTGGGCATTTTCAATATGAGTGCCCTAAAAAGGAGCAAAGTAACAGAGCAAATTTTGCTGAAGCTGAAGAAGAAATGTTGCTTATGGCTTATGTGAATATGCAAGAAGATACTGTTGACAAGTTGTGGTATCTTGATTCCAGATGCAGTAATCACATGAGTGGAGACAAGAAGCTTTTTGTGCAACTTGATGAAAGCTTCAGAGAGGATATAAAGCTGGGAAACAACTCTAGCATGTGTGTCAAAGGGAAAGGAGACATCAACATTGAAGTAAATGGGGTGGAGTATTGCATCTATGGAGTTTTCTATGTACCTGAATTGAAGAGCAATCTAATCAGCATTGGTCAATTGCAAGAAAATGGATTTGCCATTCTTATTCAAAAGAATGTGTGTCAAATCCATCATCCCGAGAAAGGTTTACTGTTACAAGCTGAGATGGTTCCAAACAAAAAGTTTCCACTGCAAACAAAGGCTTCATCTAGTGATCCTAAGTGGTTCAAATCTACCACTCAATAGGATACAAGCTGGCTATGGTATTACAGGTATGGACATCTAAGTTTCAATGGTTTGAAAACTTTACAACAGAAGCAAATGGTTACTGGATTACCAAAGTTGCAAGCTTCCTAAAACATTTGTGAAGAATACGTGATTAGAAAGCAACACTATGAGTCATTCCCTCAACAAAGCACCTGGAAGTCATCAAAAATTCTTCAACTAGTTCACTTAGACATATGTGGACCTATTAATCCTATCTTCAACAGTGGCAAGAGTGATCACGAAGGAAAATTCACTTCACATGAGTTCACTACCTTTTGTGAAGAAAATGGTGTACGTAGACAGTTAATGACGTTCTACACCCCGCAGCAAAATGGGATTTCAGAAAGGAAAAATCGTACCATTATGAATATGGTACGTTGCATGCTCACAAGAACAAAAGTGCCATAACTTTCTAGCATGAAGCTGTGAATTAGAGTGTTCATATCTTGAATAGATGTCCAACATTTGCTGTAAAGGATATGACTCCGAAGAAGCTTGGAGTGGGAACAAACCAGGAGTTGCTCATTTCAAAGTGTTTGGTTGCTCAGCTTATGCTCATGTTAATGATAAGCTAAGAAGCAAACTTGAAAATAAAAGTGTGCCGTGTGTTATGCTTGGGATTAGTGAAGAGTCCAAGGCTTATAGATTGTATAATTTAGTTACTAAAAGAATCATAGTTAGCAGAGATGTAATTTTTGAAGAAAAAGCCTGTTGTAATTAGATGGATAAAGGAGAAGAAGAGATAGCTATGGATTTTGAAGAAAATGAGGAGAATTCAGTGGTGGACACTAGTTCAGAAAGCTTGGTTGGTGAAAATGAATCATATAGAGACAACTTAGAGGAGCACAAAATCCAAGAATCAAGATTAAGAAGACCTCATGTATGGATGACAGATTATGCGAGTGGGGGATGAGTTATCTAATAATGAAAATACTGCTCAATTAGCCATGTTTGCTGACAGTAATCCAACTATAAGAAGTTCAAAATGGAGGAAAGTCATGGACTTAGAAATTGAAGTCATTATAAAGAATAATACTTGGGAACTTACTAAGCTACCAGCTGGGGAGTAAACTATTGGAGTCAAATGGATTTACAAAACAAAGCTCAATGAAAATGGAGAAATTGACAATTATAAAGTCAGGCTAGTGGATAAAGGCTACACACAAGAATATGGGATAGATTATGCTGAAGTTTTTGTACCTGTGGCTAGGCATGATACAATTCGATTGGTGGTGTCATGGCAGCTCAAAACAGTTGTCTTATTTATCAACTCGACGTCAGTCTTCTTGCATGAACACTTGAATGAACATGTTTTTGTGGAGCAACCACCAGGGTATTTCAAGATAGGAGAAGAACAGAAGGTGTACAAATTAAAGAGGGCTTTATCTGGACTGAAACAAGCTCCTAGAGCTCGGTACAATCGTATTGAGTCATACTTCACAAAGGTGGGTTTCGAGAAGTGTCCTTATGAGCATACACTATTCATCGAGCATGAAAAAAGAGGTAAAATTATAATAGTATGTCTCTATGTAGATGATCTCATATATACTGGAAATGATAAGACAATGTTTCTTGAATTTAAGAAGTCTATGAGGTAGAGTTTAAGATGACAGATATGGGAAAGATGCATTATTTCCTAGGCATGGAGGTTAAACAAACAGCTGATGGGATTTTTGTTGGACAGAAGAAGTATGTTGAGGAAGTACTTGTTAGATTTTAGAAGAATGATTGCAATACAGTTCAGAATCCTATTGTTCTAGGAACTAAGCTGACTAGAGATGTTAATGGCACAAAGGTTGACGGTACATATTTTATGCAAATAGTAGGAAGCTTGATGTACATAACTGCCACGCGACCATATTTAATGTTTGTGGTAAGCTTGATTAGTAGATTTATGGAGTCACCTACGGAGCTTCGCTGTCATGCAGCAAAAAGGGTTTTGAGGTACTTAAAAGGAACTGTAGATTACGACATGTTTTATCAGAAAAATTCATAATCAAATGTGGTGGGATTTAATGACAGTAATTATGGTGGAGATTTGGAGGACCGAAGGAGTACATATGGATATGCTTTTATATTGAGTTCTACTGTCGTTGCTTGGTCCTCGAAAAAATAACTTGTTGTCACATTATCAACAACTGAAGGTGAGTTCATAGGTGCAGCCTCTTCTGCTTGTCAAGCTATTTAAATGAGGAGAATACTTGAAGTATTATGTTGTACACAGAGGAAGGCTACTAAGATATTTCGTGACAACAGCTCTACTATAAAATTATCAAAGAATCATGTTCTACATGGAAGGAGCAAACATATAGACATCATATTTCACTTTCTTCGTGATCTTACTAAAGATGGTGTGGTGGAGTTGGTTCATTGTCAAATCTAGGAGCAGGTAGCAGATATTTTTACCAAGCCATTGAAGCTGGAGACTTTCTTGAAGACGCGCAACTTGCTTGGAGTTAAATTAAATCCATGTGTAAATGTTCAGTTTACGGAAGGATGTTAAAAGTATTGGTAGTTTAATTAATTTTGTGTTTAGCTGAATAATCCATGAGTTTTAGGGAAGAGTTTGAAAGAGTCTTTTCTGTCAAGCATTAGTTTAGGGGAATCCCATGATCTTCGAGTTTGTTATTCATGGGACTTATCCTGTTTTTTTTCTTGTTAATTTAAGGCTTTTGGTGAGAGTTTGGATGATTTGAGATTTTCTTATTAGTTTTAAAAGAAAGATGGGTTAAGGGTTTTGGATGGAGGAGAGGTGAAATTCCAATGGTTTTGGCGGTGACGGGGGTGGAGGGAGGCGGAGGAGAAGAGAGAGAGAGTGTGTGTGAGCGTTTTTGTTATTTTTAATATTTTCATAAATTTTGGATTCATTTGTATTTTTTAAAAATTTTAGGAGTGAGATATCAATTTATTCTTTATTTTTGTTTTCTTTTTTGTTTTATTTATATATGAGGGTATATTGGTCATTTTAAGTTAAAATAGGTGAAAATGACGTTTTCTACAATGAAATGTTGAAATATGGGTGAAAATGCCAAAAAATGAAAAGTATGGACGTTTTCTACAATAACAATGAAATGTGGAGACGTTTTGTATCAATTACCCTTTATTTTTGGGAAAAATATAATTTTGAAATGGAGAAGAACACGCCGGTGAGGAAACCTCACACATCAATTGCAGATCTGCTAAGCTGGTCTGATAATCCTTCGAAATATTCCCCTGCCACCGCCTCTGCCTCCAGTTCCCACCAGGTGAAGTTAATTCCATTTCCCATAATTATTTATTTTGCTTCGTTTATTCGTAAATCTAGATATTTTTGCTTAATTATTCGCAAGTTACCTGGAAATGGTAGCTATTGATACATTGTCTAATCCGCCGGAATAATGGAACCATGACTTTTTGGAACTTAGCCATGTTAATGGCTTCCAGAATCTCCTCCAACTCACCTAAGAACATTACCTTCTTCTGACTATTTGTGATTGGCCAGTATTTCAATAGACCTTTACTCACACCACCGGCCAACTTTGGCTCTCTCTCTATAAACTGTGTTATGACAGTTGCTGAAAGTAAACCTCTAGCGACTTTGGCCTGTGCAACGGAATCAATGCCCTCCAAAGAAAAATCTTGTGCTCCTCCTTCAACAGCAGAGCAAATCCAGTAATCACCCTCCCAAAAATTTCCAAAAACTCTACAATCCCATTATGCTTCTCGGTCTCAAACACAAATATGTAAAACACAAAGCTCATACTCTTCCTTACAAATGGCCGGTGAACCATTAACTTCCCATAAATCCTATTTTCTTCAATTTCTTTTGACATATGACTAAATATAAGATTTTTGGGTGTTCTGGGAGATGAGTTTTAGACTTTTAGTTAAGAATGAGGAAAGATTTATTGTGGTGATGATGGTGGAGGAGGCTGGGGGAGGGAAAGGAGAAAAAGAGGAGAGAGAAACATTTTTATTTTTATTTTTTGTTATTTTTAATAATTTATTTGAACTTATTTGTACTTTTTTAAAAAGTTCAGGAGTAAGATTGCAATTTATTCTTTATTTTTATTTTTGTTTTATTTAAATAGAAGGACATATGGGTCATTTTGTGTTAAAAAATGGTGAAAGGATGTTTTCGTAATGAAACGTTGAAATTATGAAGAAAATGTAAAAAAATGTAAAAAAAACATAGAAATATGTTTTGTAAGAAGTGTCAAACGTACGAACGTTTCGTGCTATTAAGCCTTACTCGAAAAAAATAGGGGTCGCTGAATAGTATCCGAGTTGGCACAATTTGTACGACTCAGAAGAAACGAACAACGCGGGCCCCACGAGTTATGAATCTCATTCACAACGCTCCATTTGAGGCAGTGCATTTCACGACTCCATTTGTCTGACTACCAATGACTCATTTCAAGAAAGTCATCTGACATTTCCTCAAAAATCTCTCTTTCCCCAATTCTCTCTTCCATTCCCCATTTCTTGTTTTTCTTCTTCTTTTGTTTGTGATTGTTATTTTCTGTAACTGAGGAAGGAAAGAGATTACTGAAGAAAAGGAAATGCACAAGGTGAAGGATCAACGGTCCAGATTCTCCAGACCGACCACCATCCATGGCTTTGCACAGTATGGAGATCTCATTGCCTTTCAAAAGCTACTTCGTGACAACCATTCTCTTCTTAATGACAGAAATCCCGTTGTAAGCTCTCTTTCTCTCTGTGTATATGTTTGTTAATGTGGACATGAGAGGGGGAATTTTCTTTCGATTTGAGGATCTTGATCATCTATCAAGAACAAGATTTTCTTTTGAATTTCCATTTTTAAGGTTCCTTGGTTCAGGATAGATATAAATTAATGAATCTGGGATTTCGGGTTTGCTTTATTTATGCAACTTCTGATTGCAATTTTGTCTGAAGAAGGAAATCTTTAATCTGCAAGTGACTGCAACTGCAAATATTTGAACTCACGTTCAATTTATTTCCGTTGGTGAAATTTGAAATTCCCAAGATCTATAAGGCTTGCTCTAGTTCGTGTTGGACTTCGTGCTTGTGTTCCTGTAAGATGCAGATAATAGCATGTGATCAGATGCATAATATTTGTGCATTTGAACTATGATGCATTTGGCTGCCAAAGGGCAAGATTTGATATGGTTGCCATCACTGAGAAATTTAGTATATGATTGTATGGTGATGACAACGAGATGATGTGTCTGTGAAGATCTCTTTTTAGTGAATCATTAATTAGCTTTAAGTTGGGCTTGGGATGGGGATTAGGGTGGGTAATTATGCATGAAGAAGAGCTTTAAGCTGGTGGTGAGGGAATGAAGATGGTGTCGTGATGTGAAGTGAATTCTGGGGGATATATGACAATATGATAAATGAAGTCATTATGTTGTGGATGTCGACAGTATGCTATGGATTTTCATCTTTCGTTGAATCCTTGTGCTAGTTTAACGAGGTTGGATTAGTGATTCTATTCTGTCTTGACGCTTGCATGTGGAACCTTGACGATAAGAATGCAATTCTTTCTTCGGCCTTCATTATTTACACCATGTTTGATCCACATTCTTACAAAAAATTCATTTTCAACCACACATTCTTCAATAAAATAATATTACACGCAAATCCAAATTTTTTTCTTATTTTTTAACCACATATTTTCCATCAAATCACTATTTAAAATACATTATCCACTCAATAATGTGCATCAAACAGGGTCTTAGTTATTCATTGAGCCATTTCTTTGCCTTACCTTTTGTCCATTACTTACAACAGAAATTAAAGCCTTATTCCTAATAAATTTGGTATCGGTTACTTGAAATTGTTACTGTTGATTGCTATACCTAGTTGAAGATTCTCAGTAACTACAATGGACCTGTTGGTTTTTGTTTGCCCTATCCCACTTTAAACCTGTTCTACCATAGATGTCCCACTCGCCTAAGTCAAAATGAGCTTACAGTAAGTGTCGCCTCTACTTTTTCTCAGTTGTGCCACTTCTATTTGTTAGTGTATTTTCTCTCGTCTTATCTTGTTCCTTCTACTATGATCTGCATCTATGTTAGCATCCTCAATTCTACTATGTTTATCTCTTGACCATCCCGTCCTTTAAGACCAAAAATCAATAGCAAGTCTAATATCTGTTTTACGAGGCTGCATTTTAATCTTAAAGGAGTCTTCCTATGACACAGAATTTCTGTGGCATTGCAGAACTTTATTTACCCTTGTTTGGTAAAACTCATTTTCAATCGCACATTCTTCCGATAAAATAGTTTTGCAAGTGAACCCTTAACTTTCATACTTGTTAATCATATGTTTTCCAAAAAAATCACTCTTCACAAAATCTATTCTCAAAAAATTTATATCAAATAGACTCTTAATTTCATTTTGGCAAGGATAAGGTTTGATATTTTGTGTCCTTTACGTGTTATACGAATTTTATTCTCGCGTGAATAATAATTTTGCGCAATGCAATCACAATATTTGAATTTGATATATAGCTTCCTCTTGCTCTAATAGAATTGGGGTTTCTTTTATTTCGTTTCTCTTATTGGAAGCTTCTATTTTCATGAAAAGACAACCATGGCAAATGGCATATCATTATTTCCAAAATATATGTTTTTTCTCTCTATACTATACTTGGACTCACCAAATCACCTACAAAATGCAGTTTTATTTGTTCACATAAATGAAGCTTTCAACACAAACTAATTGCTCAATTTGGATTGTAATATCTCCATATTTGCTATGTTGCAGATGGCACAGACACCACTCCATGTTTCTGCTGGTTACAATAATGTTGAGATAATGAAATTCCTTCTTGATTGGCCAGGAGCCGAAAAGGTCGAGTTGGAGGCCAAGAACATGGTGTGTAAGTTTCTCCTTTTGTAATATACGCTGCTGTTTTACTCTAGTTCTGAATAAAATGAATCCATTCCTTTGATCTCATTATATAGTTGCATTGTACTAAATTTGGCAGTATGGAGAGACTCCATTGCATATGGCTGCTAAGAACGGGTGTAATGAAGCTGTAAAGATGCTTCTAGCTCGTGGTGCGTTTGTTGAAGCCAAAGCAAATGTAAGTCTTTTGCTTCTCATATTTGTTTTTAGTTTCAACATTAATTAAAGTTTGCATGTGACTTTCTTATAAAGGTGTTTCAACATATTTTATTTGGAAATCTTTCTGGCAGAATGGGATGACTCCTTTGCATCTGGCTGTCTGGCACTCACTTCGATCCGAAGACTACTCAACCGTCAAAACATTGTTAGAATATGATGCTGATGGCAGCACTGAAGACAATGTATAGTTTGTTTTCTTTTAATGTATCATTTGTTTTAATTTACTAATTTTTAACTTCTCTTATGTATACTTTCTTGATTGCTGTTAATTATATATCATACTAATGCAGGAGGGCATGATTCCTCTAAATCATCTCTCTCAAGGCCAAGGAAGCGAGAAATTTCGTGAACTACTCCATAAGCATCTTGAAGAGCAGCGGAAACGTAGAGCTATTGAAGCATGCAGTGAGACGAAAACCAAGATGGATGCGCTTGAAAATGAATTATCAAACATTGTGGGCTTACATTCACTTAAGTTACAACTTCGGAAATGGGCAAAAGGGATGCTCTTAGATGAGAGACGCCGTGCCCTCAGCCTGAAAGTTGGACCCCGAAGACCTCCTCACATGGCCTTTCTTGGAAATCCAGGAACAGGTATCCTGTCCTTGTAGTCTAAATTATTACTAAAACCTTGTAAGTTTTAGTTCAAAGACACTCATGTAGCATATTGTTCTATATGGCTTCGAATTTTGGAAATCGTTAACTTTTCGTGATTTTCTTGTTTTTAGTGAAATTTTCAGCAGTACCCATACTGAAATAGTTTGGGAGTTCTCTAGATTTTATGGTGTGCTTTCTCATTTTATTTTCTTTTTCCTTTTTATATACAGGTAAGACCATGGTTGCTCGGATCCTCGGAAAATTACTTCACGTGGTGAGAATTCTTCCTACAGACAGGGTAACTTAAGTGCAGAGAATAGATTTGGTTGGCGAGTTTGTTGGTCATACAGGGCCAAAGACTAGGAGAAAGGTATGACCTCTTACTTCTGATTTTTGTTTTATTCATTACTGTTTATATCTTGTGATTATTTATGAGGTGCAACATGTAATTATATTTCAAGTCAAACAACTAGTTTTTCACATATTATATAGTCCTCCCACGAGCTCCCGAGGCTTGCACCCTGAGGTATACGTAGCATGAGCATTGACAAATAGCCTCAATCTTACGCCTTGAGCAGGCAGCTGAGGCTTGCACACCTTGACCTTTCTTTTATTGTTATTTTCTTTACCGGCATCAGCTTTTTAGGTTGGTTTAAACACGACCCAAACCTAAGTCTAGAACTGAAGTGTGATCCCCCAAGTGAAACTGAAACTCTTTGGCAGTAGACTATCAGTGAGGGAGATTTGCGACACACAACTTACTTTTTGTCTTTCTTTTATATTTTTCATGTGGTTGTCACCATAATTTGTTTTCTTCATGTCAGGCAACAAAGTTCTTAAATAGTTGGTTATTTATTTAGGGTTTGTTTAAGCCCCATTTTGTTGGGAGAACAAGTTTTGTAATAGTGATTTTTTGGAGAATGAACAGTTAAAAAGTTGGAAATTTTTTGAGTTTATGTGTAAAATTATTTTATTTGAAGAAGATATGGTTATAAATGAGTTTGAGAAAAAATTGAGTTTTTATAGAATGGGGTTCAAATAGGATCTTAATTTGCTTTAGAACTTTAGTTCATGCATCAAGATTTTCATTCTCATTCTTTTACTCATTTTCAACCACACATTCTTCCCATAAAATAATATTTTTCATTACATCAATATCTTTTCATTTTCTTTCAACCACACATTTTCCATCAATCTATTATTTCAGAATACGTTC
>CAIGRQ010062426.1:0-12450 GCA_903798375.1 Fraxinus sp. D2006-0159 | reverse complement strand
GGCAGCTCTTATGAGGAGCTGTTGCGAAGCGAAGCTATTATGACCGGAGCGATGAGAGTTGCCAGCTCTTATGGGGAGCTGTTGCAACATGGAATTTTGCTCTGGCCGAAGTGATATGGGTTGACAACTCTTGTGGAGAGCTGTTGCAACACGAAGCTATTGCGGCCGAAGTGATAGGAGTTGGCAACTCTTGTGGAGAGTTGTTACAACATGGAATTCTGCTCTGGTCGAAGTGATATGGGTTGAGAACTCTTATGGAGAGCTGTTGCAACACGAAGCTATTGCGACCGAAGTGATAGGAGTTGTCAACTCTTGTGGAGAGTTGTTGCAACATGGAATTCTGCTCTAGCCGAAGTGATATGGGTTGACAACTCTTGTGGATAGTTGTTACAACACGAAGTCATTGCGGCCGAAGTGATAGGAGTTGGCAACTCTTGTGAAGAGCTATTGCAACATGGATTTCTGCTTTGGCCGAAGTGATATTGGTTGACAACTCTTGTGGAGAGCCGTTGCAACACGAAGCCATTGCGGCCAAAGTGATAGAAGCTGGCAACTCTTGTGGAGAGCTGTTGCAACATAGAGTTGTTATGGTCGAAGTGATAGCTCTGAAGATAGCATTGGGTTTCGTGCCAATGATTTGAAAGTCTTCGCGTCTTCCCAAGACACGTATGGGGGGCGCCTGCTTCTTCCAAGATACGCCTCATTTGCCATAAATGGCAATGATGACGACGACTTCCCATTTTTCGAGGTGACGCGTATGGGCAGTGTGTGATGTTCACGGCTTCATCAAGACCGTTTATCTTGGTGACTTTTGAATTTAACGGTGATCTTAAGGCCTTAGGTTTGGATGGTCCAGATGCAATGGGAGTTGATCCGACGGTTGGGGTGAGTCTTGGGATGCTTATAAAAGGCCCATTCCTTTCATTTTGAAGCTTTTACATTTGCGAAAATCTCTAAAGCATTCAAAGATTCCTGGATTCTGCCTTTTTGTGTTATTTTCGGCGACTGTAGTGGCGAACTCCGGCGACTTTCTTGTAAACTCCGGCCAGCAAAGCTTCTCTGCTTTGAACTAGGTAATAACCATAATTTCTGGCTTCTTCATTTTTTTCTTCTTTTGAGAATCTTCGAAAGTTTCGATAGGCAAGTGAGCAATACATTGTGAGGAAAAGTGGGGAGAGTTCAACTATGAGGGAGCCTATAGTGGTATCACCGGACAAGCTGAGTAGGGCCATAATGGCTGGGGAAAATATTTGGAGGCGACATGCCTCCTCGTAGATACGTCCATCCAATGGGGGACATCTAAATACCCTTCCAGAATCACTTCGGAACAAATAGAGAGGTGCAAGGTAGTATGTAGGATTTCCCATAACATCCGATTTATTCTGCCCGAACCCCATGAGATGGCCTGCTATCCTAGGCCAGGATGCGTAGCAGTGAGCAATCATTTGCTCCGAGCCGGACTGGGGCTACCCTTTCATCCCTTCTTTAGATTAGTGCTTAAGTCCTATGGGTTGGCCCCAACCCAGTTCAACCCGAACTTGCGGTCCCAGATGGTGAGGACTTGGATGCTGTGGCATCGGGCCAGCATCGGGGTGGACATGCCTTTCAGCGTATTCCATCCCCTTTTCTTAGGAGAAGAGCCGAGGCTGGTACTACCGGCTCCTTGGTGGTCGTATTCCCCGTTTCTGCATTGGGCGCTTTCATCAGTTAAAGGCTAGAAAAGCTCTTAATTCTGGGCCTCTGGCCAGTGGGACACCATAGAGAACGACCCCATAGCGCCTCTAACCATTCCCACCACCTACTCAACTTATAGTAAGTAGTTGTACCAATCTGGTTTAGCTTAACCGATTTAATTCATGTTTTAATATTCCTGTTCTTTCCAGGCTCCCTCCCAAAGTGTGAAATATCTGAAGAGGAGTGGGACATCGTCGGCTAGATATACAAACATCTCTGCCGGAAATGAGTTATAAGGTGGTCATCGACAAGAACCGTCACTTCGTTCTACACGGGTTGATGACGAATCAAGGTAAAACTATCGACTCGGTTCTTCTTTTTTGCTTTTCCTTGAACTTATTTTCTTCTTTCCTTTACAAGGGACTTCAAGAATAAAAGGCCACTGAAGCCCAATCTTGCCACCATCCGCCGAAGCGTGGTGAATGCCAAAACACTAAAAACCAGCTCGGCTGCTTCAAAGAAGTAGTCGGAGCGTCTCCTTGCTCTTAGCCGGGCTGGTCGCATCCTGCTGAGGAGAACGTGGTGGAGGAAGGAGTCTCCATCGTTCCGAGGAGGAAGAAACGGACGGGTTCGTCTGGGGCCTCCATTTCTTCTCAAAGCGCTGCAGTTCCTTTTCCTCCACCTGATGCCTGCCAATGCCCGACCAAAAGTAAGGTCACTAATTTCCTGGGGAGTAAAGAAGAGGACCTCCCCGATGCTGTTTTGGAGATGCTGCCCCTAGAAACGGCTTTTGCTGCTCGGATCCATAGTAAGTTCTGGACCGAAGACTAGGCCAACCACGCCGCCTCGTGCGAGATCGAGGACCTGCTGGCTGCCAATAATACGTGCGTTGCGAGGGCACTAAGCATGGGCGCCTCGGCAGAAGACTTGGTTCGAGGCCTTCGCAGGAAAAATGATGAATGGAGGAGAAGCTAAAGGCTTCAGGATCCTGGGAGGCCGAGGTGGTCAAGGCCAAGAAGGAGATTGAGGAGATGGAGGGAAAGTGGGTGACGACCGCTTCGAAGTTAGACGCTTCTGAGATCCAAGTCAACCGACTGAAGAACGAGCTCCATGAGTTTGTCTCCCAGGTGGCGGCTCTGACAAAAAGGGTTGACGATGCCAATGAGCATCAAAGGATATTTTTGGAGGCCTTAGCTGAGGCGAATAGGGAGAAGGGCGAGCTGAAGAAGCTTACTTAGGCCCAAACTGAAGAGATTAACTCCCTTAAGGCCAAAGTGAAAACAGTTGGCGAGGCTGCGGTGCAGAATTATATGGATAACTTCCACACCACTATGGAGTACGATGACTTCGCCAATTATTGGGTTACTTGGGCTGCGAAGGAAGTGATGTCTCGTCTCCCAGAAAGGCATCCTAAGCTGAACATTGGGTTTCTAGAGGAAGAGTTTGGGGGCCCTACCGGGGAAAGGCTAGTGGCAGATGAAGATGAGGGAGAAATGGAAGAGGCTCCCCAAGGGGGAAACCAGAGGCTGAGGCAATAGTTCATGTAGATTAGGTTCTTTTGTAATTTTCATTACTTTCTCTTGTAATGGCTTCAGCCTTTTCCTGCAATTCTGATAGAGCATATTTTCTTCCAAATGTTGTCGCTTCAGTTTGCTTTATTTTTGTTGCACAAGTAATCACGTCTTCAAACATTACTTGGGTTGAGTAGTGGTAGCACCGTAATAGCATCGACTCATTTTGATCTTTTAACAAGATAGGAAGTAATATCACGTCGG
This sequence comes from Fraxinus sp. D2006-0159, assembly GCA_903798375.1. Lineage (NCBI taxonomy): Eukaryota > Viridiplantae > Streptophyta > Magnoliopsida > Lamiales > Oleaceae > Fraxinus > Fraxinus sp. D2006-0159. The sequence goes on along the minus strand of CAIGRQ010062426.1, from coordinate 9,001 downwards.
CATTGCTCAACCACTTGATAACAAAACAAGTAATATCACGTCAGCATTGCTCAACCACTTGATAAAATGGAACAAGTAATATCGCGTCGGCATTGCTCAGCCACTTATAATTTTCATTGGAGGTGATTCTTTCGGGGGATTTGTACCTTGGCAAGTTTTAAACTCGTGCGCTTATGCTTTATCAGAGGTGGCACCCGTACTGCCTCTGTTTACACAGATTTTCTTGGAGGTGACTCGTTGGGGGGAGCTTGCACCTCAGCAAGGTTGTTTTTAAGCTCGTGCGCTTTTACTTTATCAGAGGTGGCACCCGCACCGCCTCTGTTTTCACAGATTTTCTTGGAGGTGACTTCTTGGGAGGAGCTTGCACCTCAGCAATGTTGTTTCTAAGCTCATCGATGCTAGAATGAAGTGGGGCAAAAATTGTTCCATTCATTTGATTTGCAGTATTTATAAAGTTGCACGCTTTCTACTGGTAGTACTTCCTTAGGTGTTCAATATTCCAAGGGTGAGGCATTTTCTTTCCTTCTAAGTCTTCCATAATGTAAGTGTCGGGCCGAATTTCCTGAACTATCTTGTAGGGACCTTCCCAATTCGGTCCTAAAGTCCTTGTGCCAGGGTCCTTAGTTGAGGAGAAAACCTTGCGAAACACCAAATCGTCAATGCAAAACATCCTCTTCTTTACTTTGACATTGTAATAACACATCATCTTACGATGGTAGGAAGCGAGCCTGACCTGAGAACCGTTTCTCTTTTCTTCAAGAAAATCCAGCTCAAACTTCCTCAATTCATCGTTCGTCACTTCGTTGAAGTGTATGAGACGGGGAGAAGGAACACCAACCTCTACAGGGCTCATGGCCTAGGCTCCGTAAGTCATGGAGAACGGAGTTTTCCCTGTGGCTATTTTGCAAGTAGTTTTGATGGCCCAAAGGACTTGGGGAGCTCGTCCACCCAGGCTTTTTGGCCTCGTCCAGTTTCCTTTTGAGGGTGAGTTTATGGTCTTATTGACCGCTTCAACTTGGCCGTTAGCTTGTGGGTGATGGGGAGAAGAAAAATGCTTTCTGATTCCTAGTACATCACATAAGTCCCGGATCTTTCTATTGTCGAATCGACATATGATGTTCTTCCACAGAAACTTCGAAGTGTTTGCTTCAGTAATCTTGGATAGAAGCTCCACTTCTACCCACTTCGTGAAGTAATCAATCGCAACTATGACGAAGCGTACGTTGGCTCTTCCTTTGGGCAGGGGGCCAATAAAATCTATGCCCTATTTGGCAAATGGCCAGGGGCTGATGATAACAGTGAGCTCTTGAGAAGGTTGCCTTTGCACATTGGAGAAGCGCTGGCACTTGTCACATTTCCGCACAAACTCAATTGCGTCCTTTTTCAGGGTCGGCCAATAATATCCTTGCCGGAGTATTTTGTGTGCTAGGGCTGGCCCTCTGGAGTGATTCCCACAAACGCCTTCATGAACTTCTCTTAGGATATAATTCGCCTCTTCGCCCACTGTGCATCTAAGGAGAAGGGAGGAGAAACCTCACTTATACAGAATGTCATCCTGTAAGATGAAGTGAGCAACCCTTCTTCGAAGCCTTCGTGCTTCGGCTTCATCTTTTAACAACGTTTGCTCCTTCAAGTAAGCCAAGATAGGTAGCATCCAGGGTGGTGTACTTTCAATCCACATCAGTTCTTCGCCTTTTTTAAGAAGGGTTGAGCTAGGTGTTCAATTGGTACCACCTTGAGCAGTTCTGAATCTTTGCTACTGGCTAGTTTTGACAGTGCATCCTCATGGGAATTGTCTTCGCGTGGCACTTGGATTAATTCAAAATTTTCAAAGTTGGGTAGGGAGTCCATTACCAGTTTTAGATAGGCTGCCATGTGTTTGTCCCTGGCCATAAAGTTCTCGTTGATTCACCACCAGCTGTGAATCGCTATTGATTACGACTTTCTTCATTTGCAGTTCTTTTGCTAGCCGAAGTCCCGCCATAAGGGCTTCATATTCAGCTACATTATTGGACTCCTTAAACCCAAACCTAACGGCGTAGTTCAACTTATGCCCCTCTGGGCTTTCCAGCACAACACCAGCTTCAGAGCTTGTTTCTCCCGAGGAGCCGTCAACAAAGATATTCCAGGTGGAAGGGTTCAGCTGGCTCCATATTTACTTCGATTTTCGGGGCCTTAGCAAATTCAGCCACAAAATCAGTCAGGGCTTGACCCTTGATTGCAGTATGGGACGCGTACATTATGTCAAATTTGCTGAGCTCAACGGCCCACTTCAGCAGCCTTCCTGAAGCGTCTGGCTTCTGCAGGACTTGCCTTAGCGGGAAATTCGTTAACATGTGAATGCTGTGGGCCTATAAATAGGGCCTTAATTTTCGAGAAGCAGTGATCAATGCGAGAGCCAGTTTCTCCATGTCTGGGTATCGCACCTCGGCGAGTAGTAAAGCTTTACTCACATAGTATATTGGCAGCTGGTGCGTCTCTTCTTCTCGCACAAGCACGGAAGTGATTGAGTCTTCAGCCACTGCCAAGTATAGCAGCAGGGGTTCTACTTCTTTGGGTTTGCTGAGGAGAGGTGTCCGACCCAAGTAGTTTTTCAACTCTTGGAACGCCTCTTCGCATTCAGGGGTCCATTGAAATTTCTTACCTCCCTTGAGGATTCTGAATAAGGGCAGACACTTTTTAGTGGCCCTTGAGTGGAAGCGATTGAGTGCGGCTACCCTGCCGGTGAGCCGTTGCACCTCTTTGGGCTTTTGCGGAGATCTCATTTCGATCAGAGCCTTGATTTTCTCTGGGTTGGCCTCAATTTCCCTCTAATTCATAATGTAACCCAAGAATTTACTCGAGGCTACACCGAATGCACATTTAAGGGGGTTTAGCCTCATACAGTATCTCATTAGCATTTGGAAAGTTTCGTCCAAGTGCTTGATGTGTTCATCAGCCCGGAGGCTTTTAACTAACATGTTCTAACCTTTGATAGGTGGCCCCAACGTATTTCAAGCCAAAAGGCATCACCTTGTAGCAGTAAAGCTCCCTATCAGTAATGAAGGATGTGCTTTCCTCGTCGCTTTGGAGCATGGAGATTCGATTGTAGTCGGAATAGGTGTCCATGAAGCTTAGTAGTTCGTGCCCAGCGGTTGAATCTACTAATTGGTCGATTCGTGGCAGTGGAAAGCCGTCCTTTGGACATACCTAGTTTAGGTTGGAGAAGTCAATACAAACCCTCCATTTGCCATTATGCTTCTTCACAAGAACAGGATTGGAAATCCACTTCAGATAGTTGGATTCAAAAAATGAAGCCATTGGTGACAAGCTTTTCTACTTCTTCTTTTAAGGTCTCATACCTTTCGGCATTCAAAGCTCTTCTTTTCTGCCTATGTGGGGTGCAGTTCGGATCAATTTGCAAATGGTGGCAACTGATTTTGGGGTCTATCCCAACCATGTCTTTGTGCCTCCACGCAAAAACGTCTGCATTTTCTTGTAGGAAGTCTTTCAGTTCTTCCTTAGCCTCTCCTCCTAATTCTTTGCCGACCTATACAACCTTGGATGAATCACATGGGTCTGCTGGGAACGTTTCCAGTTCCTCTATCGAGGCGGTCTGGGATTCAAATTCGATTATCCTGGGATCTAATTCTTCCAAAGACATTTCTTGCCTGGCCTCCGCTATGATAATATCTACTGTCAGAGGCTGCCCTTCTTCAGGGGCCTCTGACCTTTCAACGTCCCATACCATGTTGACTCGCGATTCTGCTTTCCTTAGAGAATTGAGGTAGCATTCTCTAGAACCCATATGATCACCCCGGACAGTGGTGATTCCTCTCTCCGTTGGGAACTTCATGAAAAGGTGATGGATAGAAGTGACTGCCCATAATTCTTTCAGAGCTGGTCTTTCTAGAACTCCGTGATAGGCGAATCGTCGATCAACAACTAAAAATTTCATGAAGTGGTGTGCTAACTGGGGCAGAGCCCCCATTTCAACAGCCAAAGTAATTTTACCTCTGGGGATGATGCTATCCCTGGTGAACCCATAGAGGGGCGAAGTCATTGGTGTTAGCGCATGCCCTACAGCCATCTTATCAAAGGTAGAGCCGAACATGATGTTGACTGAACTGCCATTATCCACTAACATTCGTTTCAGCCCATTGCGGGCCACCACGGCTCTGACTACCAGGGCGTTGTAGTATGGAAAGTGCACACCTGCTGCATCTTCCTAGGTGAATGTGATAAGCTCCACAGTTCTGTCCCCTGAAGATTAACTTACTATATAACTTGTCATGGGTTGACTCTTTGCCTCTCTGGCATAGTTCTTCTAAGCATTTTTTTATTCTTCTCCTACATGAGGTCCTCCAATAATAGTATCAATTTCTCAAATGGGCTGCTGTTCATCGAAAGCAGCTGAATCCCTTCTAGGCCTTTTCCTATCATCATTTCTGTCATTGCATGGCGAGTGTTGCCTCGTTTATTCCCTTCGTGGAGGAGCGCATCTCAGAGTATAATTCTGGTGATGATTATCTCTTGCATTGTGAGGATTGCTTGAGGTTCGGTTCGTATCTCGGCAATCATTTGTGTCGTGGCCGTAATAGTGAGAAAAAGTGCAGTAAAGCCGCAAATCCTCCTAGGGCCTATTTCTAGGGGATCCAAATCGTCCTCTATTTCTAGAGGTTGAGGATCGTCCAGTGTTCCTTTTTGGATTTTTGGACACTAGGGCCAGCATTGTCATAGGCCAAAGTTGGCACTGCATTCAGTATGGCAGTTGCTAGCGTTTGCCCCGAGGTAGGAACTATAGCATGCCCGGCTTGAGTCCATTTCTGGCTAACTATCTGAGCAGTAGGTCCTCTACCAATTTACCTCTGAGGCAGTGGGAGTCCCTGGGCAGCTCTGTTTCGATGGTCAATCATCCCCTCATTGACAATTTCAACTTTCATCATTTCCACCAATTTGTTATACGTTAAAGGGTTTTTGCTTCGGACATCCCTCCAAAACAAAGTGTTTATGTTCAAGCCTCCTTTTAGAGCTGAAATGGCCTCCTTATCTATCACTTGTTCACAGTAAGTAATCTCATCAGTGAAACGGGCGAGGTAGCTCTTTAGAGGTTTCCCTACTGCTTACCTCATATCTTGCAGGCGCTGTTTTGGCGCCTATCCTTCCTTTCTCGAAAGATACTGGTTTAGAAATGCCTTCTTCAAGTCTGGCCAACTTCTTATACTAAAGGTGCCAACCTGCTGTATCACACCTCAGCACCACCGCCAAGAGTTAGGTGAAAAGCCCTACACTTAAAGGCTGGCTAGGCGCCTCTTAGGCTCATCTAGGTTTTGTATTTGTTGAGATGCTTTTCCGCGTCGCCCTTTCCTTCATACTAAGGAATTTTTGGAGGAACAAAGTTATGGGGCATCGGAAAGGTGCGAAGTTCTTTGGAAAAGGGCAGATTATCATCAGCATCATCATCTAGTTCGAATGATCTGCATGGTTCATCAGAGACGTTCCCATCTGTTGTTGGGCAAGGAGGATGCTGAGAAGTCTCGCCTCTGTCCCCCCAATCTACCGCATTTCGCCTCTTTCTAGGTGGAGGGCTTGAGTTTAGTCTTCTGTATGCTCTTGATGGTGAACCGTTTGATGTGTGGGCTGGTTCCTATTTCTAGGTGCCCGCCTAATTCTATCAAAGACGTAGGCAGATCTCTGGGGCCGCTCTTCGTATTTCGGAGGAAAGTTGTCCTCTCCTGCAAGGACGTTGGGAGTGGGAGTGTAGTTGAAAGTGTCCATTCACACTTCCCTTTCAATGGGGGCTTCGCCTTGGGGATTAAAATTTGTCCTTCTGTTTGATTCTGCTTCAGTTCGTCTATGAGCTGATTGTTGAGGATTTTGTTGGGCTAGAAGGCCCCCTCAGTTTTGCACTTGCATGAGGAGCTCTTGCATGGCAGCATTTTGAGCTGCAATGTTCCTCATGTTTACAGCCATGGTAGCCACTTCAGCGGTGAGTTGGGCTATTCTGTTACCTCTGCGATACTGGTGATGGGTCGCTGGTATGTCACATTTCTAGAAATTTCCTCATCAGAGATCTCTCTTGTCCTCCTTGGGTTCACACCCTTGCCACTGGATTTCATGATCCGAAGTGGCAAATTTTTTCTTTTGAGCTGAGCTTGGTGTACAGCTAGTCCTTTTTTCAAGAACCGAACCCTTTTTCAAGGGGGGATATCAATCGGATACTCGAACAAGCTTTTGGTGGGAAGATTCATGGTTTTAATAAGTTTCCCATAGACGGTGCCAATTTGTTGATCTCGAAAAATGGCTCCGACGTGGCCCATAGAAAAAGTCTTCAGATCAACTCTTCCCTGCACACGTAGCATGGCGTCAGTCACCCGTGGCCTTTCCCAGAGGGGTTGGGAGCAGCCGCGAGCACTCCAACAGTCAAATCAGTTTATGTTCAATTGAAAATAGTTCACCGATGGTGGAACACTCATGGGAAAACGGATGGTAGAAGTGCATCATGATAAAGGTGCTAATGTGTGGGGGAGAGAAATGTTACTCAGGTTTGCCATATTTGTTGGAAAGAGTAGGATTCGACCCCTTCTTCGAGCACAAGTAAGGTATATTTATACCAAGGATGTTAAGAGGAGAGCCGTGAGATGAGGATACACATATTATCAGATCATCGGGGCTCATCTTATCATAGGTGTCAATCTGTCTTTCCATAGGTTGGCTTGGTATTGAATGTTTCTAACAAAAGTAGCTGAATTGACCGTTTGGGTCCTGCCACACGTCCCATCAGTCAGGGACTTGACTTTGAGAAGATCTTTATATATTTATTGGGGCGAGGCGAGGCACAGGTGGAGTTGTAGAAGCGGAGTATGGGTCTTTGCATCTGCGGTGTATCGCATCTGTCTAGTTCGTGTCGCTTCGGCTTATGCAGTCAGCTCGTCCCATGAGTAATAGCCTCGGCTGCCACGTGGCGCGGTGCAAACCATCCCCTGTTGACACGCGGCAGGTGAGGTGGCGGGCCTGACTCAGACCCGTAACAGACCCTCTAAATCTTTTTTGGGTTCATCTATTTTGCTAGTTCTATGGTTCATTTTGGCGATTTCTTATTTTAAATTGTGTTCTCCTTCCGGTAATAATATTTGGAAAATCGTTCTGTTTTTAATTTTACATTCCTTTCACTGACTTTTGAATCTGATATTAATTGATTTTGTTTGGATTTCATACGAATAAGTTGTAATGGTTTTTGCAAATTTCCTGTTTCCATAAATTCCAAAGCTTTTTGAGATTTTGTTTTCTTGTTTTGTATACAAATTTACTATTTTAATTTGCAGACTTCCTACTTTCTTGACAAATTTGGAAAATAAGAATTCCGTAGCCTGATTGGCCTTGTGACTTGTTCATATAAAATAAAAACTCAAAGGCTGTTAAAAGAACTTTAAATCCTACTTTCTTGACAATTTTGCAAAATCAAAGTGAAATCATGGTAAAAAGATTATCATGCCAAACGTAATTATCGTTTTTCAATGCTTTGCCCTGTGTCATATGTAAAAGATAATCAGCTATATATGTCAAAAAGAATATAGTTCTAATAATTTTGGCTAATTTATACTCCTCCTTTGTGGATTGGGACTTAAATGCTTTATTTTAGTTTCAAGATTGTTTGTGAATAGTCTACCCTCGAAGTCCAGACGCGTGCTACTTACTATAATTTGACCATACCGGAAATTTGTAAAAGAGGAGGAAATCACGTATTGCGGACTTTGTTCATGGTTCAGATCGATTTGGTATTACATAATTACCTCATTCCAAGTCAAAGAAATCTTTAAAAAAAAAAACTACATCGGAGTTTTGGGTCGATAAAGTTTGAACATCCTAGTGAAGTCTCTATATTTGCTTTGGGGCCTCTGTTGAATTTGACGCAAGTAAGTCATGTTTTCTCTATTGCTTTTCATCCTGGAAAATCCCCCCATGTTTGATAGGTTCCCAGATGCATAAAAAACCTTTAAAATAGTAAATAGATAGAATATATTTTGTTCCAATTACAAATTTTATGCCCTAATATCTCTGGTCACTAATTAGAGTTTTGAATTTTTTTTAATTTACATTATTTTACAATATAATATATTGCTATTAGTATTTGATGTGAGATGGAACAATGATAAGTGTATTTTATTAGGGATGACAAAAAAATCCGTTCAACCCGATACTCTTGGGGCACCGCCCTGAAGGGGGCGAAGATTACCAGCCTAATCTGGTAAACGTGGCAAGAATCATTACCCCAAAAGTGGGTACGAGGCGAGTACGGGAAATATAGTCTCTGTCCCATTTAAAGTTAATTTCAAATTTAAATTTTTATGGAACAAAAATAATAAATTTATCATCATTTTTTTTTAAAAAAAAAACATAAGTTTTTTTTAACAAATTATTAAAAAATTAGTAAAAAATTAATAATATTTACTAACTAAAAATATGAAAAAAAATTAAAGCAAAAAATAAAATAAATAAAAAATAAAACCAAAAAACAAATGGGACGAAAATGGGGCAGGGGAGCTTGCCCGGTCCCGCTTTAGTGGGAATGGGAGACCCATCCTGCTTTAATGGGGATGAGGCAATGTAACAAAAATACTCGACGGGAAGGAGGTGGGAATGGGCGACCTGTCTCATACCCGCCCTGTTGTCATCCATATATTTGATACACTTATTCGGGGTTCTAAAATATCGATATTTGGTAGTTTATTTAATAAAATATATCCTAAATTTTTGTATTTTATCTTATATAGGTAAAAACTCAATGGTTGAACGAAGAAATCAAAAGAAAGAAGCGAAAATTGGTGAAAAAATTGAAAAATTCAAAGTTTGAAGACCAAATTACAAATATTCAATAGTTGATTCGGACCAAAAGATGATACTTGAAAGATTTTTAGGAGACAATTGGATGGAATTAAAAATCAAAAAAGAATGAAATATGATCAAAATATTATCGAAAGCAATTTCAATCGCACAAGTTATATTTCAGATTTTTAGTCGA
>CAIGRQ010062404.1:0-11674 GCA_903798375.1 Fraxinus sp. D2006-0159 | reverse complement strand
AGAAATATATTGTATACGGCAACAAGAACTTTAGATATGTTGTGTTGTAACTAGTTTATTATAATTTCACTCTTTAATCATTACTCATTTTTAGATAGCTTGTGTTGTAACACATTCTAATGTTGTACTGATTCAAAAATTTATAATGAAATTATCAATTTTTATGCAATTTTAAAATTTGTTCACAAAGTGTCATTTTCAATTTTGGCGGTTAATTAACATATATAATTGTTAAAAAAAAAAAAAAGGGTCTACGGCAACGTTTAAAAAACACTGCAAAAGGGGTCTACCGCAACGTTGAAAAAACACTGCAAAATGAGGTCTACCGCAACATTTAAAAAACACTGCAAAAGGGGTCTACCGCAACGTTGAAAAAACGCTGCAAAAGGGGGTCTACCGCAATGTTTAAAAAACGCTGCAAAAAGTCTTCCATCAACGGCAACACCGACCTTCGCAACACTTGGAAAAANCAAAAGGGGTCTACCGCAACGTTGAAAAAACACTGCAAAATGAGGTCTACCGCAACATTTAAAAAACACTGCAAAAGGGGTCTACCGCAACGTTGAAAAAACGCTGCAAAAGGGGGTCTACCGCAATGTTTAAAAAACACTGCAAAAAGTCTTCCCTCAACGGCAACACCGACCTTCGCAACACTTGGAAAAACGCTGCAAAAGGGCTTTTACAGCGTTTTTTGACCGCTGCAAAAGCCCTTTTTTGGTGTAGTGAGTAGTTTGCATACTTTGCACGAGACTTTTACACTTGGTTCTCTCTTTGCACCAATTATGCCTCGTTGGTGAGAGCATCGTTCACGGATTGTATTTTTTGGTTCAACAAATAATCCTTAAGGTTCGATTTTATTAATTTATATTAAATCTAGGACTTGTGCTATTTTTATTATTTTGCGAACTTATAGTCGCTTGCGGATGTTTATCTTTGTTGGTTGAGGGGATATGCTATGATTGTTCCAGTTTTTTGTGTGTACGACCGGATTTATTTGCATGTCTAAGTTCATGCTCTATAGGCATTTAATGAGCATGTTGATTATGCACAATCTTGTCCATTTATTTTTGAATCTAGGTCAGACGCCTGTTGTAATCCCATGATTATGATTATAGGAAAGACCTGAATGGTTGATATTGTTTTTGATACAATCTGACGGTTTATGCCCTTTCGTCTGAATCTACAAATATGCCCCTCTATTGTTTTACCGCTTTTCATTATGTAATTCGCTCTTCTACCTTATATCTCGATGTCTTCTCAAAGTAATTTTGAAAACATACCCTATGATTTTGGGGTTGAAAGTTCTAAACTTGAGGATCCTTCTTTCAGTGCTTCTTCATTTAGGGAAGTTCAACATACTGGAGAGTTAGATCATGTTAACATCACTCTATGTAGTTCAATAGTTAACCTGGATCTTCCTAGATTAGGTGATGGTTCCCAACTTAGGGTTAAGGTGTGAACTGTGGCCTACGAGCCTTTGAGCGAGTCAAGTGGTATTGTTAGAAAGGTCTTTGAGGCCTAAAAAATATTTACTAGTCTTATGAAAAGTGTTTTAAGTGAGATTAAAATCGATTTAATATCCCTAATGACTTAGAATTATTGTGTCTTGAACCAGGTCAAACTGCAAACTCTCTTCCCCTTGATTGTATAGCCATTCACCAACATTCGATGGATATGGGGCTTAAAGTTTCTTTCCATCATTTCTTTCGCCATGTTCTTTTCTCTTTTAATAATGCTCCCACACAGCTTACTCCTAATGGATGGGCCCATATGGTTGGGTCTTTCTTCTTGTGGAAACTTGTAGGTGTTGAGGGGAAACTTTCTTTAGATGTATTTCGATTTATTTATCATCCTGTGAATTTGGGAATAAGGTAATCCGCAAAAAAGGATTATTACATTTTCCCTCGATCCTTTAAATCATGCCCAAAACTTGTGATGACCCTTAATAAGTTTTATAACTAGAAAAAGAGTTTCTTCTTTGTTCGTGGCGATTGAGGATTTCAACCTAATGACCCACATTCGTCCGTTGTTATTCCTCAATGTTAATGGAGAATATATTAAGCGTTAGTTCCATATTCTATGGTTTTTATGTTTGACGTTTCCTCATTTTGTTTCATTATTCATATAGATAAGCCATGTCTATTTCGTGGTCCCAGCAATCTTTGTACTTTAATAGCACCCATTCTCAACTTAAGTCCTGAGGTTCACAAAGCTAAGAAGTTACTCAAACTTTCAAATCTGGACTTTTATTATAATGGCATCCAAACTACTAAGGGTGATTTTATGTTTTTGTTTCATTTTTCTTTCTTTAATTTATCTTTGTTCAGATATTTTGTGATTTCTTTCTTTTTTAGTGCAAATTGAATTCAATGCGCCTCCTAAGCGCTAGAAAATTCTAGCTCCCCCATCCTCCTAAGGACTCGACTATAAAAGTTTCCAAGGTGGCCAAGAATATACCTTCGCACAAGGGCGAAGGTACGACCTCTGCCTTTTCAAGGGGCTGATAGTTCACACTCAGTTGCTGCTTCAACTCCAGGGTCTTTGACTTTTGGGTCTTCTCCTTGGCAAGCTTTGGTTAGGGACCCCTTTGGGCCCGAGCCATTTATGGACCCTAAATCTTTAGATTTGGGGGCCTTATTAGCACTTCTACTTTTGTTTCTAGGGTTGCCAGTCAACCTATTTGGGAGAAATTTGCAGAAGGGTTTATCCCTAAGCAAAGGGGAAATCTGATTGATGCTCATCTCTCATGAGTTGCTGTACTTCACCATAATAAGTAGATGGAGTATGAAATTTGTGTCTTGCTAGATGACAAATTGGAAAGCAAAGTCGATTCCTTGGAGAAGAAGTGTGAAACTCTTCAAAAAAGATGGGAAACAAAAAAGAAAGAAAAAAGTATAAGAAGATGGGGTCTTTTTTATAAGGAAACCTTCCTTGTTGGCCGATGTTCAGAGGGTCTCCAAAGATTTGGAGTTTGCAAAGGAAAGCAATGTGGCTAAAGTCAGTAGATTGATTGTTAGATTTTGCACTTTAAAGATGAGCTTCAATTAGTGAAGCCCGACCAATATGCTATTTCCCAGGACCTTGATAAGGTGAAGAATGAATCGGCCTTACTTCACAACCTACTAGAGAATGATGAGACAAAATTGGCTCATGAGGTGAAGCTTTTCGAGGAAGTTATGCAGGAAGGGGGTAATAAGTTTCTTAACATTATTAGGAGTTTCACCCTAAGTGGAACATGGATATTTTGGAGGCTCGTGAAGGGGATGTCGAAGACACCCTATCTCCTAAGGACACTCTATTAGACCCTGAGGTTTTAGAAAATCTATCCATTTTCGTTGATCTTACTCAGCTTGCAGATCTCCGATTATTCCTCTCAACAAGTTGTTGCTGCTAAGCCAACTATCGCTCTTGCTAATACTCCACATTCCTTCGAAGCAAGTATACCTTTTGAGGATAATGCCCTAATTAACCAAGACGCCAATTAACCATGATGACCCTGCTTTTGAGAATCTTAAGCTATTGGTTAATTTAGAAAGATAGCTTGTTTTTTTGTCTCATTATTTAGTGATAATGAAATTTCATTTATCATTTGTATAAGACCGCTCATTTGGAAACTTATTAATGAAACTTCATTGTTTTATTTTGTATAAATTTGTTCATTTGACCATCTATTTGAGCTTGCGCTACTTTTCTCATTTGTCATTTCATGATGCTTTGCATAGATGCATTTACAACAATCGTGCATCAACAATGTAAGTCATCGTATTTATGCTGATTTTGTAGGCATCTTACCAAATGAAACTTTATTAATTCATCATAACAAAATAAGGGATTATAGATTACTATCAGGTCCCAGTCATAGCTTTTCATTACATAATTACTTCACGCATTTTTGCACTATGTTATGATATTCAACATAGCTGGACATGGTCTCACCTTTTGATATCAATTTCCTTTGGATTGGAAATTAGTCCCCATGTTTCATTTGGCAGAATGACTCTCGCCTTCATTTGAACTTTCTTGGACGGCGAGTCAAATCAGCTCCGTTTTTTTTTCTGTTGCAGAAAACAAATCCCTTCCCCCCACTTTAAAAAATGATGAATATTAAGTCCGGGAGGTTGTAGGTACTATGGATCCTCTGACTCCCAATCGGGTTGCCTTCCCAGGTCTCGCCGGTGTTGCCTGTAGGTCGTGATGTGCCTTGAGATGGCCGTCTCCTGTCCCCCTGCTAGTGGGGAATCCGCTCCCGGGTTGTCGCTCTGCTGCGTATCCTATAGTATTTTTCACTACTACAGCCTCGTTTTAGGTCTAGTATTGGTCTGTGTTTCAAAATCTATGAAAGTCTTTCAACTTACCATTCACATCATCAAATATTTAATTACCCAAACAAGGAATTTTAAGAATGCCTTTTTTCCACCACAAGTATGGAATTACCCATTGAGGGTTTTGAGACTGCTTTTCTTAAGGCACTGAAATAACGTTCTCACATAGCATCTTGATCTCCTTTAACAATGGCTACCCCTTTTAGGAGTTTTGAATTTTTTGCATAAATAATGAATAGATATTACTACTTTCAGTTACTTATACACAAATTCGCTATTCTTGATTAGAAAGTTCGTGCACCCTTTAAATGCAATTAGGTCTTTACTTACCTCAATTTCTAACGTAATTTGTCCTCGTGGGATCAAACTATCTGTAGTAAAATCATACAGGGGCTGAGTCATAGGTATCCATGGGTGATCAACCTGAATTTGATCAAACATGCTTCCAAACAAAAAATTCCCATGCTTTCATATCCACCAACACGCGTTTAAGGCCATTATGAGCTATTACAACTCACATTCCTAGCGCATTGCAATGAGGATATATGATTCCCTGCTCATCATCACTATTAAATGTAATTAGAAGAGATACACTTTTAGGATTACCTCAAATCCAAAATATTCCCAGTTTATAGTTCCTTTGTGTGTTCATTGTTTATCCTCCTATATAAGGGCCTCTAATTATGGTGGTAATTATCCTTATTGGCGGTTGATATTTGGAAGCGTTTGTGGTGCTCAGACTAGTTTTGTCTTTAGTCTGATTCCTCGATTCGCTCCCTTGTTGGAAAAGGTAGTCTCTTACTTTTAACTACTCCATGCAAACTTTCGTGTTGGCTTCGCAATTTGGATATCTTAAGTACTTCATAGCATTCATTCATATTGTGATACCTAAAACAATGAATTGTGTAGAACTTCACCTTTTGGCTATCAGCGTGCTCCTCACCTATAACCTATGGAGGATCTAGAGTGGGCTTTTTGAAAAGCAAGTACTCCTATTTTGGCGGTTTAGAAGAGTATGTCTAGGTTTTACCTTCAATTTTTTTCTGTGTGAATGCTTTGTCTTATTTTGACTAGCAATGGTGTCCCCTGTCTAGATCTCGCTTTGGAATAGACCTACCGATTGATGATAGGAGGTTAGCATTCGGTTGTGTACATCTCACTAGAAGGGAGTTTCCATTAAAAGACTGTTCAATAAGGCGTCTCTGGCCTTTTCATCTGATATAGTCTTACAAGTGATTAATTCAGGAATGAACCGTGCGAAATAACTTTAGAGTGACTTATATTCTTCGTACCTCATGCCATTCAGTTGTTTAGCTGGTGCTTGCCCCATTCTTCTATGATGAACACTCCTAAGAAAGCCTGTTACTGCTGTGGCTAGCTTCTAATACATCCTTTGTATAAGACTGTTCATTTGCGTCACATGCTCAAATAGGTGGTACGTAGGATCTCCTTTCCCATCATAATTCTTTATTATAGGACAAACAAACTTATCCAGATTGGCATTTCTTTGATCTCTTTTGAAAACGAAAAGTATTCATCATCGTCATTCATCTCATATGATCTAGTAGATTGACCTTCATACTCTTTGAACGAAAGAATGTTGTATGAAGTGTCGCAAGGTTTTTTTTGCTCTTTGGCCTCCCTGGTGATAGTACTAGTTAAACCCCTTGCTGCTAGGTTGACCCTCATATCGCTCCTCCCGTTTCTTCTCCAGTACATGATATATCATTGGTTTTTGACTGCAAACTACTACTCTTTCCGCAGAAAGTGCTACTAGCATACTCTCTTCCATTTACACCGGATTCATCTTGCCAATTTCTCTTTGGATTCTCAATTTTCACATGCAATGATGCATTTGTTGTTGTTAATGCCTTTAAGCTCTCAACCATCTCCTGAATTATTTTTGCGATTGACATCTTTTTCCTTGATGTTGAGTGGGAAAATGCCGGCATGTGATTATGTCAATGTCTCCTCCCTTTGTTGCTTTGGATTAGCATCATATTAACTGGATCATCACTACTATATCCTCCAATTTCAACTTTCTACGGTATTTTTGCCTTCGAATATATTTCTATTTGACTCAAGATTTTAGATCTCAAGGATATCTCAGCTTCAACTGAGAACTCGTGGTTACTTTATCTAGATTTCCTACAGACGGTGCAAATTTATTAATGATAAAAATCGAATAAAAAGTTTCTCTCACCTAGCCAGGATTTTCTCCTCCTAGACTCACAAGTTTTTATGCTCAAATCGGAACATGAGGAAAACTGGCTATTTGAGAGGGAGATATTTGAATTTGAATGTTTTCTTCTCTTAGACGGAATATTTATAGATTTTCTCATGGCTTTGGGACAATTCGATCATTCTAGGAGAAATGATATGTGGTGGCCTTTATTAGTTTGCCTACAACTGATTTTGACATAATGTCTCGTTTAATTCACTTGTTCATGTGTGCTTCATTAATAGTTTTCTGGCTAGCATGGATTGGGGGAGTAATTCACATACTTTGTGTGAGCCTTTTACACTTGGTCCTCCCTTTGCACCATTTATGCCTCGCAAGGAGAGAGTATGGTTCGCGGAGTATATAAGGGACTATGACGATCTCAAATCGAAAGATCAATTTCACTACCAAATGTTAGAGATTAATCACGACACTTAGATAGTTATGCATCTGGAATATGTATAGCAGGTCTCAAATGATTTGTTCCCTTAACAAAATATTCCCAAGTCAATTTAAATGTCACTACATTTTAGCTTGTGAAATCAACTACTCACTTCATAATTGAAAAATGTAACATGTGCTTGTCGAATCGGAATAAAGTTATTTGTATCTTGTTATTATTTACGATCACAGATAATTTAAAATTCATTCATATGTAACTTGTATCTAACTATCACAACTCATTGTGATTAACAAGTTGTTAAACTTGAATCTATGGACTCTACTAATTTAATTAGTCATACTAATAATTCAATTAAAATAATAAATCCGTTATAAATAAAATGTATCAACCAAAATAAAGTGTTTACATCCCAAAGTTGATTGAACATAAGGTATATCACTTTCACATACTCAATTTTTTTAAAATTAAATCTTAAATTAATTGATGTAGTTTAGTGTCATGATCTCTCGAAATCAATACGAATCATGTCATATCTCAATTGAACCTAGGGCATATCACGTACACTCGCTCAACTTTATAGGTGATAGCTTTAGTCATAATGTATTACTACTTTGGTGACTACACTTGAAGAACGTATCAATGTGATTGTAGTGCATTTTAGGTAAATGCAGTCTTCTTGATGGACATGAGTACAGTGTCTGTCCACTTTCAAATATTTGCCCTCTTATTGCTTTAGAAAGAACTCCAAATAATGTTTTCTGAGCAATAGCATTCTACAAACTCAACCAAAACTCTTAGGGTGTATGGCCTATTGTTTTCAAACTGTTTTCGATTTTTGATTTTGCAAAACATATTTCAAAATGCATTTTCGAAAATATGGTTAAACTTATAATATTAAACTCAAAATGCTTTTTTGACGTTTTGAGTGTTTTTTATGAAAACTCTGAACATACTCAAAACGTGAAAAATAAAAATTTTAAAATTAATTTTTTTAAATCTATAAATTCTAAAAATTAAAATCATAAAAAAATAAAATCTTGATAAATTATAAAAAACAAAATTTTTGAAACAATAAAATTCTGAAATGTCGAGAAAACACACACACACACACACACTTAAAGGTACAGAAATAAAAATTCTCAATTCACGTAATTAGTTTTTATTTTTGATTTTCTATATTTTATGAACATAATTTATTATTTATTTTTATTTTACTTCGTAGGAAAAAATATTATATATTAACATAAAATTGTTCTATTTGAATAATTAAATTTACCAACCTTAATTAGATTTCCTATCATAAAAAAGTTTCTCAAAATTTCAAACTGAATGTGATTTCTAATTTTTTGTTTTGAGAAATAAAATGCATTTTGAGAAATCTTAGTAAAACAGACCATCAAAATAGAAAATTGAAAATGAACTTAAAACTCGAAATTGAAAATTGAAACACAAACCGACCCTTAACTTTTCAAATTACTGATACTTAGTTATTGAAAAAAAGCAGATACATTTTTAGGATTTCCATCTGTCTATTTATTTTTCTTTATTTGCTAGAAAATGTACGTGGAAGATGGCTTGATATGCTAAAAGTTTATTAGGTGATGATGGATTAGTTGGATATTACTTATAGATAGGTGACCATTTTTTTTTTTCCTTTTGGATTCGACACGTAGCAACACATCAAGCACACGAAACATTTCAATTATACAAGCACAATACATTACATAGAAAACTTGACAAAACAACTTTCAAACTAGAATCAAACTTCAAAAAGTCACCTAATAAAACGAACGGTCCAAACGTAATGTCTACCGGCAAAAATTGACACACATTACTAAGAGACGTGTATTGTATGTGTTGTGATATCTATCAAAGAAGAGCAAAAATTAAAATTTTATTTATTATATTGATGCAATTCTATCAAATAATGCATGTGAAATGGAAATGAAAATGATTGTGATTGGAGGTCTCATTTATTTGATATTTGTCATTTAGGCTATTACTGAGCAGACACGATATTACAAGTTGCGCTTCAATCACTTTATTGTAAATGATTTTTATTATGGGACCATCTTTAATTTTGGTTTGAGGGTGGTTATGATGATGTTTTTTATGATAAGCATGCCATTTTTGAAAAAAAAAAAAAAGAGGTTCTTTTTTTCTTTTGGGGTTTGATAGAAAATCAATACAAGTGTCCTTTTCAACAAAATTTCAACAAAAAACAAATTTGAAAAAGGGTCTCTCTCCCTCTCTTGGACCATTAATGGTGGCTTTATTAAACAAATCTGCCCTTATACATGTTTGGGTCACTATCATTACTTTCTTCAAAAACTTAAATTTCATTTAGTCGACCGGATTAACATAATAATAGAAGATTAATAATGTTCATATTTGCCTTCTATTACCGATTTTTGTATCCTTATTCAAATTATAAAATCATGGTGTATTCATGTTAATATTATTTTTAACATTATTTTAGGTAATGCAAAATTATTAAGAGAATCCATCTTAGAATATTATTTATCCATAATTTGAAAAAAAACATGGAACCTGATCTACGGTGGCGGAAGTGATAGAAATAATAAATGATCACGCTATCGAAGTTTGTTGATTTCAAAGGAATAATGTAACCAGATTTCTTTTTGATTTATGTTGATTCTAAAGATTGTCAAAAATCTAGACATCAAAAACTTCTCGATTCATGTATGAATATAAAGAATTTGGACTTGTTGATTTTAAATATCAAATACCAAGAATTTAAGAGATTGATAATTTTCAAAATCTATTTAATTTCAATTAAAAACCACCTCCTGCCATTAAGACTTGCAATACTTATTTATTATGTTAAGTGCAAATAATTGACAATTTTAAATTTGTAATTGGAATTTCCTTAATCAAAATTTAGTCTTACTTGATTTGTATTAGGAGTTTATCAAGTTGTAATCAAAGTCAAAATATAAGTTATTAAATTTTAATTAAAGTCAAAAGAGTTGGGATTAGGTGCATAGTTCTCGAAGGAGTCCAAGATGTCTGATAAGATCACATATGATCAAGAGAATGCAATTAAAAGTTTAAAGAGCGTCAAAAAGCCGCACAAGTTATGTTTCAAATTCTCAGTTGCAACTTGCAACACATTTTTCACATAGAAAACATTGAAATTTGTACAAGGCTACAACTAGAAGAATTGTATCACTTTGAGTTAGCTTTCCAACGTATTTTGAATCACCTTAATTGAACATCGGGAGAGAAAGTCATAATAAAAATACTGCAACTGCTCAGTTGTTGCTCGCCCGTCGCTGGCTTGGAGTTCGAGTGATGGGTCGACATTCAGAAATCTGTTTTGCTTCAAACATTTGGTTTTTCAATCCCTTTTCATTTCAAACACTTTTCCCTATATAGATCTTATCCTATAAACGTCCAAACATGTGTTGAATCAAATTAATTCTATGTATATAGGGGTGTTCATAAGTTTGGACGCCCCAATGTACATATATTATGTACACTAAGAATTTTTCATATATATATATATATATAAACTCGTTGATGATCCAAAACATTCATTGATTCCAAAATTCAACCACAACGTATTAGTTGATCTATAAATTCTTTCAAATCATATTTTGTTGATCAAGCCATATTGTTTCGTATAAAACCACAGATCAAAACATACAAGATGTTTGGATCAAACACAAAACTACCTAACAAATCCCGACTCCAGGTACCTCACCTTAGTCGTCCTAAATTTGTGCTTATGCAACAGCTCCTGATCCCTGATATCGATTTATTTCCCGTGGATTAGGTGGTTTGGTATTTGATCAAAAGATCTTGTGTGTTTTGGGTTATGGTTTTATGTGAAACAATATGGCTTGATCAACAAATTATGATTTGATAGAATTTATAGATCAACTAATACGTGGTTGTTGAATCTCGATTAGCAGTTGGGCAGTCGTCAGTATTTTCAAGTTTCCTCTACCTAAGATTCAAATTTGAAGTTTAGGATTGTTCCTAAATTCATTCACACGTGTCACAATTGTGGTGAGTTCGCACATATAAGACCAAGGTAAGAGCGTTTATGTGTCTCATTGAGTTGGAAGTTTGGTGCATGCATCTGCATTATTCATGGTATCTATTCATCCATGTATCCACTCTTAACTTTTTCTTTATTTGTTTTGAATTTTAATTATTATCTTAAAAAATAGAATTTAAAAAAATGAAAAAGAAACGATTTTTATTTTTATTTTTATTTTTTGGACATGTTATTTTGTGAACAAGTATTAGTTAGGTTCATAATTGATAAATTAATTTTCCATTAATTTGTTTAGAACCTATTTGGAGTATTTGGTATATGTGATTACATGTATCTTATGCACTGCACACATTAGACTCTTGTGAATGAGTTTTGACCTGGTGTTTGAGATTTAGGATGATTGTCATCTGTGTGGTGAATTGACTTTAAATATGGAATGACCTTTAAACTAGTTAGCCTAAACTCTTATATATTCCCCTAAAAAGAAAGAACATTTTTGAGTTTCAAAGAAAATTCTGGATTACATAACATGTTCTGAGACAATCTTATACATTTTTTTGTAGTCTATATGACATGAGTGATTAAGCATGCAATGTATCTTAATACACGCCCTATAAGTCTGATACTTTGGAGTCATCGACTTCAAACTCGTTACATGAGTCATGTAGAAAGTTTAATGAAGAAAAGTCTGCACATAAGAT
>CAIGRQ010062320.1:0-12591 GCA_903798375.1 Fraxinus sp. D2006-0159 | reverse complement strand
AAATTTAATTTTAAATTAGTCTATATAAAATTTTATAATTTAATTAAAGATAAATACTTTTCAGAAAAAAAATGAATGAAAAAAGAAAAAAAAAGTTATAAAAATACAATTTAGTTCTTTCATAGAAATATAAATAAACAATAAGAGAGAGAGAAAAATAAAAATAAAAACTAATGTAATCAATAAAAAAAAATTTAATCATAACTCTAATGTTCGTAGAAGGAAAAATGAAAAAAAAAAATATTGAAAAAAATACATATTAATTTATTTTTTATTTTATGTGAAAGTCTCCCAAAATCTTGTGATTAATGAGAGATAAATTTTGAAATTTTATTTTAGTACTTTCTGCTTAAAAGTTAGTACCACAGACTTTTATAAAAGTCTCTAAAAGTCATAAAAGTTTGAATACCCTAAGACATATAAAGACTTCTAAAAAGTTTTAATTGAATATACTGTGATATTTAGAGACTTTAGTTTATAAAATTCTCAATTGAATACACCAATATTTTTAAAGAGTTTCAAAAGTCTACATTAAATACCTCTAAATTTTTTAAAATCCAAAAAGTCATTAAAAATCCTAATTGAATACACCTCCCTAAATATACTTATGTTTATCCTTTAAAACATAAAGATAAAGCATTCAATGCATTAAAGTATATAAAGCGGAAGTTGAAAATCAATTAGGAAGAAAAATAAAGATTCTAAGAAGTGATATAAAAGAGTATTTTTAATAGAATTCAACGTATTTTGTGAACAAAATAGCATTATACACCAATGTTCTACAATGCATGCACCTGAACAAAACGATTTAGCTTAAAGAAAGAATATAACTTTCTTAGAAATGATTAATGCCATGCTATTATATACCGAATTACCTTTTAATTTATGAGGTGAAGCCCTGCTTAATGCATGTCATATAGTAAATAGAATTTCTTAGAAAAAGGATAAGGTTTCTCCATCTGAAATGGAAATGAAGGAAACCAATTATTAATTACTTCAAAGTGTGGAGGTGTCTTGCTTATTGTAAGAACACGGATTCTAAGAGAACTAACGGTGCCTTTGTGGGATATGCTTTAAATAACAATGCCTATATGCTATTATACTTAGAATCAAATGTTATAATAGAATCAAGGGATGTGGAGTTTTTTGAGAATGTATTGGTAATAAGAAATTCTCAAAATGAAACTAATGTTGACATTCCGACTTTTAGAGAATCATAAAAGAGACATCTACAAGAGATTTTGAAAGTGAACCTCGAAGAAGTAAAAGAACTAGAAAAGAAAAAGGTCTATGATCGAATGAAATAGATTCCCAACTTATTTCTTTTTACCTAGTAGAGGAGGATATGAAGGATGTTGTAAGAATAGTTCATTTTGTTTTTCAAGTCGAAACTGATCCAAAAACCTATAAGAAACAATATCTTCTAGAGATTACATATTCTGAAAAGATACAATAAATAATAAAATTGATTCTATTATATCAAATACCATTTGGGGAAATAGTTGATTTACCAAAAGGTTTTAAACTTACTGGTTGTAAATGGGTGTTTAGAAGGAAATATATTTATGTTGGAACAATCAATACCTATAAAGCTAGGTTAGTAGGTAAAGGATATATATTAAAGAAAGGAATATATTATTTTGACATGTATCCACCCGTGGCTAGAATAACCTTGATAAGGATCTTATTTGCATTAGCATCTATTTATGATTTATATGTTCATCAAATGGATGTAAAGACGATATTTCTAAATGGAGATCTCGAACATAAGGTCTATATGGAACAATCAGAAGGGTTTGTTCCACTTGGAAATAAATATAAGGTAAGCAAACTAATTAAGTCTTTATATGATTTAAAACAAGTCCCTAAAAATGACATGAGAAATTTGACACTAGTATTACGTCATATGGTTTTACTCATAATTTGGTTGATAAATGTTTGTATATCAAAGTATGTGATAATATTATTATATTTGTATGTCTTTATGTGGATGATATGTTAATTATTAGTAATGACATATAAGGTATTAAAGAAACGAAGATAATTATATCTTCCATGTTCAAAATGAAAGATCTTGGACAAGTGGACACTATCCTTGGTATCAAAGTTAAGAAAGATAGTGGGGGTTATTCATTAATTCAATCACATTATGTTGAGAATGTGATAAATAAGTTCAAACGTTTGAACATTAAAGAGGAAAATACCCCATGGGATTCAAGTATCAAGTTAGTAAAGAAATATGGAAGATGAATAGCTCAAATTGAGTATGCAGTGCAATGGGAAGTCTTATGTATGCGATATAATGTACAAGACCCCATGTTGTGTTTGCTGTGAGTAAGCTGAGTAGATTTACTAGCAATCCAAGTTCTGAACATTGGAAGGCCGTATGAAGGGTTCTTGATTACTTAAAGAAAATAAAAAACTTTGGACTACAATATACAAAGTTCCTGACTATTCTTGAAGGATATACTGATGCTAGTTAGACATCGATACATGAGAAAACTAGTCTACTTCATGTTGGATGTTTTCTCTTGAAGGAGTTGTAGTTTCTTGGAAATCTAAGAAACAAACATGCATTACACACTCAACAATGGAGTCCAAATTTGTAGCATTGACCGCAATAGGAAAAGAGACTGAATAGCTAATGTATCTTCTTTATGAAATTCCTTTGGGTGCAGAGGATATTTCTTCGATATCCATCTTGTGTGATAGTCAAGCCACCTTAGCACGAGCATATAGTGAAGTATATAATGGAGAGTCTAGACATATAAGTATATTTGAGTTCAAAAGGTAATAACAAGTCATTTGATAAGCAGATAGGTTTCAATACTATTAACCTATTATAAAACATGATCCTTGATAATAGTGCTTGTTGTTACGATTGAAGGGATAAGTTAATAAAATCTTTGATGAGATTCAATACGAATTATAAGTATCTCTAAAAGTAAAGAAGGTACTAGAAAAACTTCACTTATGTGAACTTCGAGGTGGTGCTGTCTCAATAGAGAGTTGAGTTTCTCTTTTAAAATTCAAGTCATAACAGCACTAAGGGAGTTTGAAGAACTCCTGAAAACGTAACACTCGTGTGTATGATTTCACCAATAATGTCATAAAGAATGACTGGTTTAAAGCTATCATGCTACCTAAAATTTCGATAATACTGTGAGATTTGCACTATGATTAGATTCAAATAGAAATATTTCTAGTTCTTATGCATTAGTGTTACTAGGTGTGAATATGTGGAAATTTTGAATAAATAGGGGATTGTTATATAATTGCTTGTTGTTCAAAACTTGGGCCCCCTTTTTAGGGTTGAAATGCAAAGGAATTAATGATAAAATTAGTAGACATTGTTGGATGAAATTGGAAGGCAATCTTGGGTGATTTTCACTTAACTGCAGCATGGGTTGTCTGCACAAAACAGAAGCAATTTTGCTTCTACCATGCGTACGCATGATTCAAAAATCTAGCAGTCGGGCTAATTTTTTATTTGAATTTCTAGAGTTTTTAGTGGAAAGTTTCCAACTTTTCTCGAGTTTTTGGAGCCTTTTTATGGTGAAATGTTAGAAATCTATAAATAAGTGATCGATCTCCAATTTCAAACATAAGAAAACAAATAAGATATCACCATTCATTTCCACACTTGATTTTCCCCCATTCTAATACATATTCAAACATTCTTCAAGTTTTCAACAAGTTCGACTAGAAAGAATTGTTTTTTTGCTTTTGTGCTTCTTTTTGAAGGCTTGTCGATCCTCTAAACTATTTGTCGGAATTCTAAAAGCATACTAGAGGAGGCAAATATCATTTTTAGTACAACATATCATGTACGTGTTCGAGTCTTATTCTTCATTTCTTGTTTCCATCTCCTTCTTCTCCTCTTCGATATTTCCAATATTTTGTCTTGCAATGGATTGTGTTGGATTTTTAGGATATGTGTAAATTGGAAAAGTCTCCAATTGGTATGTAACTAGTTATAGTCTTTAATTGCAAATGGTGTATATCAAAGAGTCGTGTTGATTTGGAATGGTGTGATTATTCAAAAAGGTGCATGATGACTTTTGAGAGGATGCAATCTATACCATTAGATATGAAATGGTGCGATCTAACGGTTGAAATTAAGTTTGCCAAAAGATGATACTATTCGAAGAGACACGTGAAAATCTATAAATATGACCCTCCTAATTCCATTTTCTTCACTCCAAATCAATTCTTAATAATTG
Organism: Fraxinus sp. D2006-0159; assembly: GCA_903798375.1. Classification (NCBI taxonomy): domain Eukaryota; kingdom Viridiplantae; phylum Streptophyta; class Magnoliopsida; order Lamiales; family Oleaceae; genus Fraxinus; species Fraxinus sp. D2006-0159. The sequence goes on along the minus strand of CAIGRQ010062320.1, from coordinate 8,368 downwards.
ATTTCTAATTATTTCTTTCTCTAAATTCTATGAAAATGATTTCCATATTATTTTGAGTTTCGTGTTCAATATTTATTATTCGATATCCTTTATTCTAGAAGAGTACAGTCAGACGTTGGTTCACCCGACAAAATTAATAGTGTGTTATATTAATTTTGGAAGAAGTGTTGTATTTTGGGAAACGAACGTTCATTTGATCATGTTAGCACCAGTGCAAAGAGACGAAATCCGTCTTAAGGAGATTTATATTTGCATACTTTGCTTCATTTTATCTCCTTCGATTTTTGTATTTTCAACATTTGAGTAAGTAGTTATTTACTCATTATTATGTATGTACTATGATTTGGTAAGTCGTTGTTCTAGTATTTGCATGCATGTATTTTTTATAAATAGAATATTATTCATGCACTAATTCATCCAACAATATTAAGATGAATTTTTTTATTTTATTTGTGCTTGATTTTTTTCTTTTGCAACTTGGAAATATACCCAAAATTTGCAGAAAGTGAAATTTATGGTTGTGCATTATCAAATTACATAATTGAATTAATTAAATTCATCCCGTCCATGGCATGGTTTAATTACTGACTGCATAAAGAGAAAAATAAAAATTATTACTGCATTGATTCTGTACTGTTAAAATATTGCATTGATTATGTACTATTCATATTAAATTAAATAATGTATTTATTTTGAAAATTTGGAGAGAATTCTTATATAGCATCCTAACATTTCTAAATTAAGAAACACCAAATGTATTGAAGATAGTCTATCGGATTTTCTAGTGCACACACTTGAATTTTTATATTTCAAGAATTAATCCAAACTAAGATTATCTTGTTTAGTTGCATTGGTTGGCTCCACGAAGATCTCCTAGGTATGTATTCTGAATGTCCAGTTCTGAGGGAATGGGAATACTAACAGATTGAACAAGACATCAAAGCTTCAATGGGTATCCTTTATGTGTGGTTAGGGTGTTTCCATCTTTAGTGTTGGTTGGTTATTTTTGCTTTGGTGATGGTTTGTTCTGCTAGGTTTATACCTTGCGTTCAGGTGGATCTTCTTGTTCTCAGTTTTATGGATGATAAGTGCGACAAAATCTCCTTTGGTTTTCTCTCACTCGAGTTTGCGCCTTTCACAATTCTGGACAGCCTAAATCTATATTGGACATGCATCAAGTTTGAGGGGTGTGATGAATATTGGGTTCCAGATAAGTTATGGCAATGTATTGGAATGAGTTTTACTCCAAATGTGTTAAACTAAATGCAGTTTCTATTAGAATAACTCTATAATATGGGCTTCCATTCGATTGCGAATTTTACTTGTTAGATATATGACTTGCAATGATACTGTGATTAGACCCAATATATTAAGTGATCACTTTGACCGTTGTACACGTTACAGACTATATTCTTATAATGTGGTAATTTTAAGTATGTAGGCCGAAAATATGTGAACCCTAATTAGGGTTAGAGTCGTTAATGGGACGTCTTTATAGTTTCCTATATAAAGGGTAGGTCCCCTCTCCTCTTCATATCGTTATTATTGGCTTACCCCCATTAACGGCTAATACTTTTGAGGAGCAATGAGAAGAAGATCTAGCTGGTAATATTTATACATAAAAATATCTTCTGCAGGTATGAATTTCAACCTATCAATTTAGAATATATGATTCATATTCTTAGCATGATCATTCTCAAATTACAACAATTGGTATCAGAGTGGACATGCTAAGATCATAATCCTTTTTTAAAAAAAAAAAAAAAAAACATAGCTCCAAATTAAATGAGAACCAAAATCAAAGCGTATATGTTTTTATAATCGCACATATGTGTGTATACCACCAAAATAATCAAACCTGCCTACTATATACTCTCTCTCGTGTGTGTATAATTTTCTCCAGCACCTCCACCATCATGTATGAAGCCGTGTATGTTTGTGTAATAGCATCTGGGTTTTGCTATGATTTGTGTATGAATATCCCGTATGGTTTGCCTTGTTTGTGTATGATCTAACCCGGATGAATGAACCCGTATGTGTGTATTTGTGTTGGAGCCTGGCCAGCAGAAGCAGGGGTATTTACTGCCTCTACCGACCGAGTCAGCGGTGCTCACCGCTATCAATAGCAGCGGCAAGCATCGCTGTTCGTTGATGTTACACCAGGCCGGTTGCTAGATATAGCTCAAAGCTGTTGATTTTTTTTTCACCGACCGTAGGCTGCGTGGAGATATATTTGGCCCAGCGGTGGTGCCACAAGAATGGAGGCCTGGGTTTGTATTTGGATCGATTTTGGGTTAAAATAAGGATGGGGGTTTCTCTGCAATTTTTTATTCTTTGGGGGTTTGCCTACAATTATCACTTTGTAATTTAAAAAAAGAACCTATGCTGTAATTTCTAAATTATGAGGCCCTTTTTTCATAATTTTAAATTCAGGGTCAATTTTGCAATCTTGAAATATTGAATTTGAATTTCTTAAAATGGGATTTTTAAAAAAAAAAAAAACTCTTTTAATCCACATATATTTCAATTTCGACCTAAAATTAAATTGTATTTAAAATCAACGACTTTATATTTTTGTGAAGTATTTAAATGTCGTTATTATTTGTCCATTTTAATTTCAATTTCATATGTTGAAATTCAGTTGCCAATTTCGTCTCAAAATCACGCATGAATTTTGTTTTTCGTTGGTTAATGATTGTGATTTTGTTGCATGATTATTATTGAATTTTTCATGGATTTCAACTCTATCTTAGTGCTCCCATTAAGAGAAATATTTTGAAATAAAAGTGAGTGGTAGCTACCAAAGTGGCACACTCATTGTTACTTATTTGATTTTCTTCAAATAAAAATGGACTTTCGCATTTCTTTTTAAAATTATTGCATATAATATCTTACCCAAATGTGTTATAATACGTGATGTTTTGGAAATTGCATAAAGTAGTTAACGAGTTTACTTGGTCTAGAAATCTCCTTCTGCCCAAAGGTGTTGGTATTTCAAAAACCAATCTATTTTATTAACTAACTTCATTATGTATTTTAAGAGTGCATTACAGCGTATTATATTGTCAGCCCAAAGGCGACTTTATAGTGATGCATCTAGGCTCTTACCATAATAATGTTCATTTGGTTTTGGCTTTAATTACGGACCATCTAATTAGTAGCCCATGTTAATTAAATGAATATGTTATCATCCATTGTCTGTATGCACTATGTTTGGATGATATTAAATATGTTATTTTATATTTCCACAGTTTTAAATGCCTCATCTCTTTCGAGTCAATTATCTGCTATTGAAACTTTGACTGAGAATGATTATGTAAAATGGAAACGAGACGTAGAAATAGCACTTGCTCTTTTGGACTTGGATTTTACAATGGAGAAGCAGCTTTCGAAACCTACAAATAAAAGCGCTCCTGAATATATGGTTGAGTATGAAAAGTGGGAAAAGGGCTAACATACTTTGTTTGAAGATTATCAAGCGCTCCATATTCGATTCCATTATGGGTGTTATTTCAGATAATGAAAATGCTAAAGGTTTTGTGGATGCCATATGAGTGAGATTTATTGAGTCTGATAAAGCTGAAACTAGAGATCTGATGGACAAACTGATGAATATGAGATATGATGGTACAAGTGGAGTTAGGGAGCATGAAGTTGATAAACATATCTTCTAAATTAAAGGCTCTTAAGATTCCCATTGCAGAGCCTTTTTTGGTCTATCATGTTCTGAATAACCTTCCTAGTCAGTTTAATCTTCTAAAGGTTGTTTATAATGCTAAAAGAGATAAATGAGATTTGAATGACCTTATTGTTGTATGTGCCTAAGAGGAGTATAGGATGCGGCATGAAAATGTCGAAACTGTGCAATTAGCTTTTCAACCACCACAAAACAAGGGGTCTTCTCATAACTATAAGTCTAAGTCTCACAAGGGCAACGAGTCACACTGCAGTTAGCAGAATAAAAATTTTGGAGGTCAGACTTCTAGTGGTCCCAAAGGAACTATAAAGAAAAATGATCAATGCAAGTTCTGCAAAAAGAAGGGTCACTGGTAAAAAGATTTTTTTAAGTTTAAGACTTGGTTGGAGAAGAAGAGGAGTTTCGCAAATATCTCCTTGACCTTAGTTTGTTTTGAGTCTTCTTTTGTAGATGTTCTTTTGAATTCTTGGTGGTTAGACTCGAGAGCTAGTATTCATATTGTGAATTCCTTGCAGGGGTTCAGAAGCAAACGGAGGCCAGGTGAGAATGAAGTAATCATGTGCGTTGGAAGTAGAGTTCAAGTGAAGGTTGAGCTCATAGGAGTAGTGAAGTTGTCTTTGGAGTCTGGTTTCTCTCTTGTTTTAGAGAGTACAATTTTTGTACCGAAAATGAGATGGAATTTAATTTTTATATCGAAACTTGATACTTCTGGTTTTTCCTTTAAGGTAATGGAATGGTTAAATTGTTTTATGATTCTCGTTTGATTGGAAATGGCCTTTTATATGATGGTTTATATAAATTGTCTCTGGCTTCTTTTAGTGAAGTCTCTTGTGTTGCCAATGTGTCAAAGAGAACTTCTCTAATTCGTGAATCATCCTCCATGTTGTGGCATAAGCAATTGGGTCACATTTCAAAGGATAGGATGGAGAGATTGGTTAAAATTGAGATACCTCCATCTCTCAACTTCTCTGACTTTGAAACTTGTATGGGTTGTATAAGAGGAAAGTTGACTAAATCTACTAGGAAAGGTTCTACTAGGAGTGATGGAGTTTTAGATTTGATACATACTGATATTAGTGGACTTTAACCTTCCACCATATGTGGGAACAAATATTTCATAATTTCATTGATGATTTCTCGCAATAGGGATATGTTTACTTGATAATAATAAATCTCATGCACTTGAGAAATTTAAGATTTTCAAAATGGAGGTAGAGAAACAATGTGGGAAAATTATCAAAGTTGTAAGATCTGATCGTGATGGTGAGTATTATGGGAATTATGACGAGTCTGGTTAAAACATGGGTGATTTTGCAAAAAAATTACAAGGGCGTGACATAGTACATCAATACATCATGCCAGGTACACCTCAGCAGAATGGCATTTTCGAAAGACGTAATCAAGCTATAAAAGACATGGTCAGGAGCATGATGAGTAGAAAAAGTTGCCAGAATATCTATGGGGTAAAGCTTTGAAAATGCTATATATATTTTGAACAGAATTCCAAGTAAAACTATTGCAAAGACACCTTTCGAGTTGAGGACATGACGTAAGCTAAGTTTGGCTCATTTTAGAGTTTGGGTATGTCCAGCTGAGGTGAGAATTTATAATCCTTTCGAGAAGAAATTAGACCCAAAATCCATTCCTGGTTACTTTATTGGGTACCCAGACGATCAAATTGATATAAGTTCTATTGTCACAATCGTGGCACCAGAATCATTAAGTCTATCACTGCTAGATTTCTGGAAAATGATTTTGGTGATAGTGGAGTTCTACATTGAAGAAATTTTTTGTAGAACCAAAGCTAGTTGTTGTTCCAGTTCCTGTTATACAAGAGAGAGTCATATCTCAACCAGTTGAAATTGTTAATGAAGAAGCTGGGCACCAAGAGGAACTTTAGGTTTCTTCACCAACAATGATTTAGACAGTTCCCGAGCCACAAGTTAGAAGAACGCAAATGGAAAGAAGGTCTACATTGCCCAGTGATTACAATACATATTTGTTGGAAAGTGATTTTAATATTAGGCATATTATTGATCATGTTACTTTTAATCAAACATTGATAAGTCCCGAGTCACATAAATGGATAAATGCTATGGAAGATCAAAAGAATTCTATGGAACACAATAATGTTTGGGAACTTGTTGAACTTCCTTCGGGTGCTAAATCCATAAATAACAAGTGGATCCTTAAAAGCAAATTGAACTCAAAAGGAAATGTTGAACGAAAGAAGGCGAGATTAGTTGCAAAAGGGTTCACTCAACGATAGGGCATTGATTATAATAAAACTTTTTCACATATTTCGTCCAAAGATTCTTTTCGAATTATCATTGCACTTGTGGCACACTATAATTTGGAGTTTCATCAGATGGATGTTAAGATAGCTTTTCTGAATGGAGATCTTTCGAAAAGGGTTTACATAAGACAACTTGAAGGTTTTATTGTGAAGGGAAAAGGAAACTTGGTATGTAAGTTAAATAAATTCTTATATGGCCTGAATCAGGCATCACGTCAGTGGTATTTGAAGTTTGACGAGGTTGTGACTTTCTTGGTTTTGTTGAAAACACAGTTGATCAATGCATTTATCTCAAAACTAGTGGAAGAAATTTTATTTATCTTGTCTTATATATTGATGACATTTTGCTTGCTAGCAGTGACTTGGGGTTGCTTTATGAGACAAGGAAAATGTTATCTACTAATTTTGAGATGAAAGATCTTGGAGAAACTACTATGTGCTTGGCATTGAAATATATCGTAATAGAAATTGTTGGGAGTTTCTCAGAAGGCTTATATATGACGTGTTCTAGAAAGGTTCAATATGCAAAAATGTGTACTTGGTGATGTACTTATCATAAAAGGGGAGAAGTTTACAAAGCTCAATGTCTAAGGAATGAGCTAGAAAAAGAATCTATGAAGATGATACCGTATGCTAGTATTGTGGGGAGTTTAATGTATGCTCAAGTTTGCACTAGACCGAATATTGATTATGCAGTCAGTGTTCTCAGTAGGTTTCAGTTGAATCCAGGACAAGAGCATTGGAAAGCTACTAAGAAATTTATGAGATACTTAAAGAAAACTGAAAGTTACATGCTCACTTTCCAACGTTCAAATCACCTTGAGTGGTAGGCTACTCAGATTCAGATTTTACTGGATGTCAAGATGATTTGAAATCAACCTTGGGATATATTTTCATGTTGGTTAGTGGTGCTATCTCGTGGAAAAGTTCTAAGCAGGCTCTAGTGGCATCTTCTACTATGCATGCTGAATTTATGGCATGTTATGGAGCTACAACTCAAGCCATTTGGTCAAAGAATTTTATTTTTGGGCTGAAAGTTGTTGGTTCCATCTTGAGGCCAATCACTATTTATTGTGATAACAGCGCAACAATGTTCTTTTCAAGAAATAATAAAAGTTTTAGTGGATCAAAACACATTGACATCAGATATTTGGTGGTCAGGGAAGGGCAGATGAAAATAGAGCATATCAATACATAGACGATGATTGCAGATCCTTTGACTAAGGGACTCGCTCATAAAGTTTTTAAGACACATATTACTAATTGGGAAAACCTATGATATTTTGGTTAGTGATAGCTAATTATGTAAGAGAACTACGTTTTGGCTTGATCCCTTCACGGGGTACGTAGGCACCCATATGTTCTTCCGGTACAACCCATTCCAATAATAAAATATATATTTTTTTTTCTTTTTTTCCCTATCCATAAATTATTTGAGCATGCATTTGACTTATGTCTTTTATTCTGATATTATTTTGATCTCAAGAAATGACAAATAAAGACATAAGTGAGTCTCTTTTAGAGACATGTGGCTTCATTTTGATTAGAAGCATTGTGAGAACTGATATGAATTAGCACAATAGTTGGAGGATGGGGATCCATGTCGATAAGGATTTTGGCATTTGTAACTATGGAGTGGTCTTACATCGTTTGATTGGTGTAATGACTTCCATGTTCGATGGTAACATTCTTGTTGGACCGGATCATGTTGTGTAAGGTGTTATCATTGGAGCTATACTTGTGTGGCCACTTATGTAGTCTGACCCGAATGTTAAAAACTTTGTTCTATAGAAATCAAATGTTTGCCCAAGTGGGAGAATGTCAGAATAATTCTATAATATGAGCTTCTATTTGATTGCGTATTTTATGGGTTAGGTGTATGCCTTGCATGATACTGTGATTAGGCTCAATATGTTAAATGATCACTTGGACCATTGTACACCTTACGGGCTATATTCTTATAATGTGGTAATTTTAAGTATGTGGGCTGGAAATATGTGAACTCAATTAAGGTTAGATTCGTTAATGGGACGACTTTAACTTTATGGTTTCATGTATAAATGTTAAGTCCTATCTCTTCTCCATATCGTTATTATTGGCTTGCCCTATTGACGGCTAATACTTTTGAGGAGCAATGAGAGGAAGATCTAGCTGGTAATATTCATACACAAAAATGTCTTCTGCGTGTATGAATTTCAATTTATCAATTTAGAATATGTGATTCTTGTTCTAGCATGACTATTGTCAAATTACGACAGTTTCATATTGAATCAGAGGACGGGAATAATTTATTTTTATTGCACTGATAGGAATGTAAAACGCAAATTTTTCCTTCTTATTTTATGCGCTTGTATAACTATTTTATACCTAAATGT
>CAIGRQ010062318.1:0-11354 GCA_903798375.1 Fraxinus sp. D2006-0159 | reverse complement strand
TCTAACAGTGTCATCTCTCCCACTGCTCCACCCACCAACAATGGCAACGGTAATGGTATCGCCTATGGTACTATAAGCAGTAGAAATGACACATTCGATACTGCAAACGCCAATGTCGAGCCCGACACCACCGTTGCCTCTGCCACTCCCATCCAATATCACCACCACAACCCGAAAAATAACAATGACAGCAAAATTAACATCCGTGGTCAAGATTTGAGTCCGCACCACCTTCATGATAACAGTGGCAACAGTCCTCGTGTTCTCGGTACTAATGGGTCTTCTTCTTAAAAAATTTTGATGGATTAATAAGTGTTAGCCAGAAAGAGAGAAAAAAAATTGAATCTGGGTTCTTTAGTCTCTTCTTCTTCTACCATTTACTAGGTTTTTAATGTTGTTTAATTAGTTATTAATATCATTAGAATGATGAATCTTCTGAGGATGTTAATGGAGAAATTATTAATTTCTTGTTTCATCAATTGCTCTTGGCATGCATAAATCTTCTGTTTTGTAAAAGAAACACAGATGGTGTGCTGCCTGAAATTCAGAAGCAAAAAGTAATGGTGTTACATAAATAGGGCGGTTACAGGGAAACATTTTAATCGATCTTCTTCACGTTGAAGGGAAAGGGAAAAGGAAAGTGGAAAGTGAGAGAAAAGTGGTCTTCTGAACAGGTTTTTCCCATTTTTTTTTTTTTTTATTTAAAGCGTTTTTTCTTGCCAGCTCATCTGTTCAATTTCTGGTGGAGCGTTTCTGTACGTCTAGCAGCACCGCCTTCCTTCACCCTTAGTCTTCAATTCTAAGGCTCCAATTGTCCAGCAGAACTAGTTGCATCCTATGGATTGCTCGAATTAGTGATGCTTATTATGCGCACTCATTTGTCGTTCTATGGTTACTATTAAATCGAGATTAGCATGCATGTAAAATGTTGGGGGTTAGAGAGAGAAGCTCTCAAACTCCAGTGAGAGACACTCACCAGATTTGCCCTTTGCTTTTGCGAGCTCGTTGAAGTTTTGTTTGAACCTTCATAAATTGGTACCTCAAATCCTGCAACACAGTTTTTGTTAAAGCTGTCCAGTTATATAAAAATTGTTTTTGAAGATTTCAAGTCCCTTGGAGTCTCGAAGTTCGGCCAAACAGGTGGCCATGTTCATGAAAGACTCAAAGTGCTTTCTTTGAATTATTTCGAGTCCCTTGAAGGTTGGTTGAAAGACCGGCCAGATTGGGTTAGCAATGTCCTTGAAAATTTCAAGCTTTTCATCTCTGGGAAGATTTGAAAAGGTAATAGGTCATATGCATTGTTTCAAGCAGTTTCAATGCAAAGTTTAGCCCAGTTTATTGGTGCTTTTCCTTGGTGATGCTCGATTTTAACCTCAATACTTGAGGCTGCTTCGACTGTCGCTATTTCTGGGGCGTTTCGGCAAGCTCAATGTATTGGCAGCTTCATCCCAGGTTCAGTTTGTTGGCTGAGTTTCTATGTTCCTTGGTCGAGTTTGTTCCCAGCCCAAGGTTCAAATTCGAATCAAGTCTACATCTTGGAGTTTGGCCAACAGCTTATACACTTCATTCATCCAGTTTCCTTGGAAGTTTGGTTGTTTATATTCTTGAAGATTCATGGTTTGTTATTGGTATGAAAACCTGCCCAGCTGATTCATGTAAAGTTCAGTTTGTTGGCAGATTTCTTCACTCTTTGTTCGAATTTTTCCCTGGCCCAGATCAAAGTTCGAATCCAGCTTTTCTTGAAACCTGCCAATAGATTTTGTGCTTTATTCACCATGTCTCCTTGGCTGTCTCGACCTTGTTACTGAATCAGGTGAGTTTGGCCAGTTTGATGTATTGGTCAGATTTGCTTCAGGTTCGTTTTTGTTGGCAGATTTCTAGTCTTCTTGTTCGAGTTTTTCCAAACCCCAGGTTACGTCCGAATCAAGTCACACATCATGAAGTCTGGCCAACAGTTTTTGCACTCAATTTCTGCCAGTTTCCTTGGATATTTAATTATTTATTCATCCTTGTTCATGGTATATTGAAATCTGTCCAGAAGGTTTAATGCACTCTTGAAGATCCAAGTTAATGTACTCTAGAAGATTCAAGCCCCTGCTCACTGATTTTCGATTGCTTCTAGTGATTGATTCAAATTTTTGCGTCCCATCCTTGGCAAAACTCGATTTCAGGCTGTAGTTTACTTGGAAAATTCATACAGATTCATGTGTTCTTGGTGCTGGAACTATCCATTTCGGGAAAGAATTAAAATTTTGTTCCCTTCCCATTTTGAAAATTTGAATTCGAACTCTCTCTACCGGATTGGAAATATCAGAATATCACAGAAAATTTCAGGGAGCTGTCCATTATCCATTTTGGGCAAAGTTCTGGAAAAATCAAATTCAGCGTTGATTTGAATTTTGAATTTTTCGACTACCTTTTCCAGATATATATGGCCACTGCAACTTGTATTATGCACTGCCCCTTGCGTCTTACATTGTTTGGCTTACATGGTGAAGGAAGTTAAAGGCTGCACGTGCTTCAATCCCAGAAAGGCAGTAAGTTGAAATTGTGGCCAAAGCAGTGTGTAAGTATGGCAGCCGGTCAGCAGCTTGCTTTGCTATTGAAGAGATCATTGTTAGCTGGTTCGTTACTCGTTTGGAAAATGAATTCCGCCTTGCAGTAACCAGCATTATTGACTGCTTCATGCAGTAATTGAAACCCGTGCTTTTTTTTTTTTTTTGGCAAGTAAGCTGTCCAACATAATCCAATTGACTTAAACGATGGATTAGTTCTCAGACATTAGCTAAGGTTTCTTTGAGCTCATGGGTCCGAGGTGGAAGAGATCGGTCGATGGAGCGCAATATTATCGGATAACCACGAAAGATTTACAATCTATTTATTTAAGATTCTACCTTCTAATCTTGTCCTAGAATTTTGATTAAACACTCTTTTGATCAAGTATTTCAGGCAGTTAAGGCTTGTGATATACACAACAATCGCTCTTATATGTTAAGTGGTTCTGTGACTCTATAGCATATTGTGTTAAAGGGATGTTGTCATTTGTCGTGACGGTATTTTAGAAAAAAAAAATGTGATTTAGTTGCATCTCTAATCCTCAATCAAACTTTGTGCTGTTGTCAAATAGTAATTGATCGCATGCTTTTGCTTATCAATGCAATGTAAATTCCGACTTGGTATATCTTTTGAAGAAGGTAGAACTTGTACATAGATGGACATATGGTTTCTGTTTTATTTCTTTCGCTTAGTTCAAATTTATAAACCCGTTTCTTGACTTTGCTTACATTTTCGCTAAATTATTGTTAAGAAAATGAATCCTTAAGCTAAGATGACGACTCAAAGTATTTTAGAAGGTTCATTCTCTGTCTTTAACAATCAAGGACGATATAACAAGTTTTAAAGTAAATTTATCAAACCGTGACAATATGTCGTGTTTCACGTCTATGTTTAATGGTACCATATTTCACAACTTTTCTCGAAGTTGTCAATAGCATGCCATGAAGGTATAATATTGTTATAAAAAAATTAAATTAGTGAAATTTCAAGGTGTCAATAAACACTGAAAGCGATATGCAGGTTATTGGTCATATTGATATTGGAGCTCAATCGATAAGCTATTGTTGATTAGGTGTCCAAAAGATAAAACACGAATAAGATGATATTGAGAAAAAGATAGAATATCATGCACCTGATTATGCATGTCGTTCTTGAACTTTCACTCGTATAATTTTGCATCGTAGGTATGACAATGCATATATTTGATGGCCGTGCTTCTTGTCCCGACTCAACGATTAGGACAAGGACAGTTTCATTGAGCCGGGGACAAGAGGCTTTTCCCTATATTTGAAGTTGGTGCCTACTCTCATACATTGAGAGAAATGATTGGGTAACTTTACTTTGGTTCAATAGTATATGGCCACGAGAATCTGAAAAATGTCTAATCAATTCTACATTTAATTAGCTTTTCGAAATAAAAAAAATAATTTTAAAATATTTATTTCCAATTTCAAAGTCGAACACCTAATTTCTATACAGTTATTTAATAATATTAAATGGTTTCGAAACCGCTTTCTTAGAATTGTTTTGTGTAGTATTGTTTTATTTCAATAAAATGGTGGTGAAATTAATTAGATTTATAGAAGTTGGAAAAAAAAAATTTGGGTTGCCACATAATAAATCAAAGATTAATTGTCAAAAAAATAAATAAATTATAATGGACTCCAAATTTATCAAGATTATAGTTTAGTTCATTTTTGTTCAATATGCAAAAAGTCAAAAGTTTAATTATTTGACATACTATCCGAGCATGCAAAGATTACAGGTTCATAACTTGTCGCTACCAATTTATGAAGTTGTGCACATGTTAGGTTTCTTAAGGAAACTGTGAGTCCGGCCGAGAGTGTTTTAAAAACTAAATTTAAGCAAATAACAACATTTAATTTTAATTTCAAAACTTGGATTTAAGGGTCATACCAAGCATTTTATTGAAAACCCTAATAATTTATTGCATTCAAATTGATAAAGCTATCATGTGGGAGGTTGTGATGGCAGAGAAGAAACAGCTGCACACTTTGATTCTCCACATTCTTTTTCACTGATAAAACAGAATTGCAGATTGAATATGCAACACCAACACTCTATATTTCCTCTGCATTTAAACTTTTTGCATAATTTTAGATTTATTTTTTCATCATACACTGTACTGCTTTTAAGGTTTTCCAGCAGGATCCTGTCATTACCTGTTGAAAAAATAAATGAATTCAGAAGAAAAACAAAATAAGCAGAAATGCGTAGATAAGTAATTGTCGGGGCTTTTGTTTTGTTAACGAAGATTATTCTTCTTTCATAAATAGAGAGACAAGTAATCAATTTTGAAACAAGTTAACGACTGTTTTTACTTTGAATGATTCTAAAAACAAAAGAATAAACCATTTACGGAATAAGTCAAAAAGGAAGCCAATTATTAAACTTAGCCAAACGTGGTCTAAACTATATGACAACATTATCGAAATACAATGAAAAAAAAAATGTAAGAATCAAAATTAGAAGAAAGAAGGAGAATGCACATAAACTGTACTTACAATCATTAGGAATGAGCAGTGACAAAATAGTCACAAAGAATATTATGAAATGACCAAAATTATATGAAGCCATTGATTGAGAGAGATGGGTTTTTGTATTATGAGTAATGTTCAATTTATAGCCCCAATTCCAAGTTTCGAGTTAATGTAATTTCCTCCAAATAACATGTAGGATTGCTGGAATCTTTCCTAAAGAAATTGTTATAGCATTAAAGGTTTATTGTTGAACAAACCGCTCATTACATTTAAGGCATTTAATTTTTGTTCATCGTCGCATTTATGTTTAAACTTTTTTTTTTTGTTCTCGTACTCTTATTATCAATATTTCATTAATTTTCACATCTTATTCTTGATGACAAATTTCATCAAAGAAGTCCTTGCTTATTTATTATTTTAATTGATAAATGTAGGATTTGAAGCTCACTTCAACATGTTGATTGTTTGTTATTAACTAGCTCTTGAGTTTTAAATATTTCTCATACTTTGACTATTTCCGTGCTCTTTGATTCATAAATTTCATTAAAAGTATTATTCATTTATCCACCACCGATTTCTAATCTCTTGAGTTCCTAGAGATATTTTATTTGGCTACTCTATCTTTTGGATTATGCAAAGTTCTCGTTTGAATGTGCGTGTGCGTGTGTGTGTGTGTTAGGGTTTCATAAAAATTAGTCCATTTGTGCTTCAAAATTCTCAAGACTGGCCTTGAACTTTCCATTAATTATCACATCTTGTTCCTTTCGACAATTTCCATAAAAACAGTCCTTTACGAGTGCATATAAACTTATTTGTTCATTACATTTTAAATAAGAAAAATAAATAAAAAAGTGCCACATAATATTTATTCCTTCATTTCAAAATATACTAACAGTGTATTTGGACATAAACCATCATAACATACTCGGTGTTATAATTATGAATAAGAGAAAAAAATATAGGGACATAATTGCGATAATAAGCAAAGATTGTGAGCCTTTTGTACAATAAAAAGTGGTGAACAAATTAAAAATGTGTTGACAATATTTATCGTAACATTAATGTAATGTGTGGCTGTATTAACACGACAATTTTTATTTATTGCAACATTTTAATTTAACTTAAGGTCATCAACTATGCACATTAATGTAGCACTTATCTTCCTAACTTTTTTCTCGAATTATTATCTACAACCTTCAATGAATTAGACCTTCTTGTCTTTAATGATTCTTGTCTTTGTCAAACTTTTGTATTTTTTTTTTATATGATGGACAAAAAAAAAAATTGTTTTCAATACTTTTTGAACGGAAACCATTGTCATATATAAGATGTGCTAAGTTGAGGATAAGAATATATTTTCTACAATGAGCAAAGTCTGTATCTTTAAGTTATTTAAAAGGTGGTGTAATAATAAAAGTGCAGCGGGGATATAATTTTCTCAATGTAATTTACCTTATTTAACACTATAATCGAATTACTGAAATCTCCCTAACAAATTTTTATTGTTGTTATTGTTGACTGTCTTTTCTAAAAAAGATTTAAAAACTCATTTTGTACACACATGATTTTTAAACTATATAATTATATTTTTTGATAATTATATAATTATATTTTTTGATTTATATTATATTTTATAATGTAAATTCTCAAGTGTCTTCCGCTCTCTTTTAAGAAATAACATATAGATACGAATTTCAAAGTCGAAAACCTACTTTCTATACAACTATTTAATAGTATGAAATATTTTGAAACCCGTTTTCATAATGTTATTAGAATTGTTTGGTATAGTATTATGCTATTGTTTCGAAAATTTAATAGTGAAATTAATT
Source organism: Fraxinus sp. D2006-0159 (assembly GCA_903798375.1). NCBI lineage: Eukaryota > Viridiplantae > Streptophyta > Magnoliopsida > Lamiales > Oleaceae > Fraxinus > Fraxinus sp. D2006-0159. The sequence goes on along the minus strand of CAIGRQ010062318.1, from coordinate 4,468 downwards.
AAATACATAGAATAAAGTGTAGTTGGTTATTTGTCCGGTCAACATATAATCACCTCAAGTAATAAAAGTTTAATTATTCGACGTACTATCAGAGCTGCAAAGTCAATGGGTTCATAACTTATCACCACCAAATTATGAAATTGTGCATATGGTAGGCTTCTTATGTAAACAGTGAGTCTGGCCGAGAGGGAGTTTAAAAAAATAATTATAATTTAATACATCAATTTAAGGATCATTCAAACCAACAATTTTATTCAAAATCCAAATAGTTTATTACATACAAACTGATAAAGCTTTCATGTGAGAGGAGGTGACTCCAGAGAAGAATCAGGTGTACACTCTGATGTACATTCTTCTTCACTGATAAAACATTCTTGCATATTGTATACATAACACCAACACCTTATATTTCCTCCACAGGTAACCTTCATGCATGGACTTATGTTTATTTTTTCATCTTCTGGTTTGCAGCTTTTAAGGTGTGTTTGAGTCACATTATTTTGGAAGAATGTATCATGTAATAGTAGATCGATAGAGAATGTGTGGTTGAAAAAAAAATGAAAAGTTATTGATGTGATAGAATATATTATTTTATTGAAAAATGTGTGATTGAAAATGAGTAGCAGAATGAGAATGAAAATTTAATGTGTACCAAACAGGGGCTTAAGATTTTCGAGTAGGATCATGTTGTTACCTGTTGAAAATGTAAATAAATTCAGAAGAAAAAAGAAAATAAGCAGACATATGTAGATAAGTGATTATCAAGAGTCAATAAGTGGTTTTATTTCGGAACAATTGTCGAAATCGTGGGTTTTATTTTTGTTAATGCTGACCATTCTTATTTCAAAAATAGAGAGACAAATGATCAATTTTGCAACAACTCATCTCCTTTTTCTACTTAGGATGATTCTAAAAACAAAAGAACTTACCATTTATGAAATACATCATTAGTGAAAGACAAAAAAATAAATTTGAAAACAATTGTTGAACCTTTTTAAATTTCGATCGTTCTCAACTAAAGAATTTGCCATTTGTAGAGCACCTGATCTCGAATAGATAGAGAATTGAAATAACTTAGGGTCCGTTTGATTGCAAAGGTGAAAAATGGGTGGAAAGAAAATGAATTCCAGGGAATTGAATTAACTAGAAATTGTTTTACTGGGAATTGTAATTAATTGTGTTTGATTGGTATAATTTTCCACCTAATTCGTTTGGCTTTATTTTTCATGAAAATTGTCAATTAAAGGGATAATTTTTTTTACAATTGGGGATAGAATTTGTTTAGATTGCCAAAAAAATTTAAAAAAATTAAAATTGAAAAAAAAAATTGGTATTCGTTTGGCTTTGTTTTACATGAAAATCGTCAATTTAAGAGATAATTTTTTTTACAATTGTGGATTGCCGAAAAAATAAAAAAAATCATGGAAACCATTTTCCCAACTAAAAAGGTGGAAAAATGAATTCAAGTAAAAGCTAGAAAGTGTCACCATATGGGAGAAAGTGACAAAATTAATTGCCAAGAAAAAACATACTATCAAACACCAAAAAACATGGAAAATGGAAATTAACCATATCAAACACACCCTTAGGTTGTGTTTGATAGGTAATATTTTCCATGGAAGTAGGAAAATATTTTCCATTTTCCACCTTTGTTGTTGTTTGATGACAAAAAAAATTTTCCACCCTTCCCCGACACACGTGGTTTTGGTGGGAAAATGAATTCCAGGTTTCGGCCTGTTTATTTGTTTTGTTTTTTTTTATTTGCAATGAAAATAAATTTCATAATCAATTGTAAAAAAAAAAATTCACTTTAATGGACAATTTTCCTATAAAACGAAGTCAAACGAACACTAAACTTTGATGAAAAATAATTTTCGACAAACTTTTTTTTTTTTTTTTACTTTTTGACAATGGCAACAAATTTCATAACCAATTGTAAAAAAAATTAACGTTTTCCATTTAAAATGAAGCCAAACGTAAACAAAAAGATTCAAAATTTTAAAAATTTTACGGGTGGAAAATTATACCAATCAAACACACTCAATTAACAATTCCCCGAAAAATAAGTTCTAGACAATTACTTTCTATGGAATTCATTTTCTTTCAACCCATTTTCCAACCTTACAATCAAACGGACCCTTAGTTGTTTTGCACATGATTCTACATAAAAATGACTTTACAAAACAAGCTTTTTAAGCCCTGGTTATTACTGTCGTGTATTTTACAAAACAAGATTCTGAAGTCAATAAGTTCAAACAATCGATTTGTCTGACATTAAATTCAGTTGCCTGCAAACGCAGGTTAGCGGCAATAGTCACGAAAAAAAAATCGAGTCGGCTCGGCTCGTAAAGGTCAGAGTCGAAAGCTCGGGTCGAGCCTAAAATTTTTGGCCGAGTAAAACGGGCCCAAATAAATCGACCTCGAATTTTGAGTTTCAACTCGACTCGTTGACATGGCTACAAACATACATACTAGTATGTGAAGTGGCTTATGGTTGATTTAGAAAGACATTGCTGGCTTGTTGGATCTCTGTTCCTTCGTTGAACCCATTAATTTACACCAGAAACAAATAAATTATTGTTTTAAAAGTGAAATTAAAAGTTGAAAGTTTAGATTAAAAAAATAAGCTTTCATTTTGAAAATTATCAAACACGTTGAAAGACAATAATGCATGTACGACAGACTTTCTTTTTCTTTTTTTCTTTATTTCAGTGAAAACATAGCACTGATTAAGCCTCTAGTGATTAAACGCGATCAAAAGTTCTAAATAAATGAAGAACTAATCCATATGTCCGACCCCACAAAAGTTGTCCCCCAAAGTCACAATATGTTACTTTGTAACTGTGTCTTTTAGCAATTGGTAGTCGATTCATTCTATTATATCGTGTAGCTATTTTAATGATAAGATTCTTCAATTTAGTCGAGCAACTGATTCATCTATATGTTTTTGAAAAGATTAGTGCTATTTAGTCTCACTGGGGTTAAAATCACAGTCTTGGTGCCGTTAATATAACATTAAATGATAGGTAAAATTAAACATATCATTTAGAGTCACCTATACTGGGTTGTAACCCCAATAGGGTTACATAGCATTACTCTTGGAAAGTCACAATAGCGTAACTCTGAAATTGATAGATCGAAACAAGTCTCCTCAAGATTCCTTTTCGCGCACAGAAAATTGTTAATTTGAGAACTTCATTTCTTCCTCGCTTCCTAGTTTTCAGCTATACATCAACCGAAAGAAAACGCAAATGGACCATAATTTGAAAAAGATGCACCATTACCAAGATTTAGGGTCCGTTTGGTAGGACTTCTTCTTTATAAAAAAAGTTTTATGAGGAAGTTACTTAAGGTTAGCTTCCTATTAAAATCTTTTACCCAAACAAACACTTTTATTTGAACATGTTCAAAAATAACTTCTTAGTTTCAAAAGTATTTTTTTAGTCCTATGAAACGAGCCTTTAGTGAGCAAGTTGACCTCTTACCGTGTTCCAACAATGGGTCCATCCCACGTTAGGACCTGCAAATGATCTGCAAGCTGGAAAGATGTCCATTCATTTAACCCTAGTTTGTGGAAGAAATTGACTCATTGACTTGACAGAATCCACGAAGAAGAAAATATTTATAATCACAAGGAAACAAATTATCACATTGCAAAGAGTCACATATACGGTACATGCTATTCATTAATACGTATTGCTCTCTTAAGTCTTATGCTCGACTCTCAGATCTTTCCGAAAATTTAGCACGAAAATTCTCCTAGCAATAGTTAAAATTCCCATACCAGAACTATTTCCAGATCTATGAATGTAAGACTATCCAAAAGCAAAAATGCAGTGCCATCCATACACAAGTAAGAGCACCAAGTCTTGCTGTTCATGGAAATTCAGAGATTCATCATTGCATTTCTCAAACAGTAAATTGCTATTTTGAGTCACTGAACGTGGGCACTCATTATAAATTCAAAATAAGAGCATTATTGTTCTTGGATTTAGTTTCAAAGAAAGGAACGATGACATAAAACCGAAAGAAAGAAAACCATTTGTATGTAGATGATAAGACATTACAACTTTTCTTGGCCACCTTGAGTTTTCCAATAGACAAAAACTGGTGCATGTCTAAATTATAAGATAACTGGTGGATTTTGCATGCATATGATATAGCCATCTGCCATCCAATTGGTAAAGCTAAAATTAACAAAAACACTACTGTCAACTGTTGGAAAAGCACGTTAAAATTAGGACAAAATAAATAATCAAACCAAAAAAGAGAATAGACTTGGAGCTTATTCGAGTTTATTGTAATGAAGAGAAGTAATGGGCCCCACAAAATATCGATATGTACAAGGGCGGAGCCAGTCCGTCGTAACAGGGGGATCTCAGAGTTGTAGGGGTGGGGGCCCACGGGGGTTCGGGGGCAGTGCCCCGAATTTATTTATTTTTTAAATATTATTTGTTAAAATGAGGGA
>CAIGRQ010062263.1:0-16535 GCA_903798375.1 Fraxinus sp. D2006-0159 | reverse complement strand
CTTGTTTGCTGGCTTTTTTTCCCATGGATTTCATTTTCTTGCTTTGCCATCACGTTATTGTTTTTCTTGATTTTTGGTGAATTGGTTTTCCCACCTTTTAGGTGATTTTTTGTTTTCCATCTTTTTTTTGTAATAAATATAAAATCCATCCACAATTGTAAAAACAATCATCCCTTAAAATTGACAATTTTCATGTAAAACAAAGCTAATCGAACACCAAATGACAGAAAATTTCAACATTTTTCAAGTGAAAAATTATACCAATCAAACACAATTAATTGACTATTCCCAAAAAAACAATTTTAGGCTATTCAATTCCCTATAATTCATTTTTTTTCACCCAAATTCTATTCTTTCAATCAAACGGACCCTTAGAGTTTCTTGCTAGTGTGTGCTAAGGCACAACAAAAAAAAAAAATTCCAGAAAAACATGAGAACCTCAATTACATTAATCACATAGTGAGTCACGTTAGGACCAATATTTATGTTGTATTAGTTTACATAATACTAGAATTATAAAAATTAAGTGTGGGCCCATGAGGAGTTTGAGTGTGAGTCTTGACTGAGTGAAAGTGGGTCCCACGAGATTATATAGGAATAGGAGACTAAAAAGGCCATGTGAGGTAGGAGGCCACCAGCTGGCTATGTCTAAATGTGTGGGACTCACCCTTTACTGCCTCTCCCCACCGTCTCTTTCCAAATCCTGCCCCTTTTTTTTTTTCATCATCTTGGACCCCTTTACTCTTACTCTTTTGCTAAACTCCAAAACCTTATATCATGCACCCAATATATACATACAAGTTTAACAAGTATGCGTTTGTATTCGAAGAAAATTATTCATCCGGGTTTTATTTACTTATTCATGTTCTGTTATATGTTGTTGCAGTTAAACGATTTCAACCGACATGAAGAATTTTGAAAAAATAACTTGGACAACGTCCATTCCAAATATATTTACAAGCCAAGCAATGAATTCTCTTAATGTCACTCTCATAAAATCATATTTGAACTGAGTTAACAAAGTTTGGTAAAGATGAGATTTTTTTAGGGTAAATTTTGTATCTTATGCATGCTCATCTTCACCGTGTATCAATTTTAAATCATTATTCACTTGGTAAATTATATTTTTAAAATTAGAAAGAAAACAAGCAAAGATTTCAAAGTTGATAATGTGAAATAACTAATTACAAAACCATGTGCAATACATTGATATGGAATTATGACAAAAGTTGCTTTTATATAGGACCCAAAAATTGGAAAATAAGACTTATACTCCATATACCAACTTATTGTACCCTTCTCCCCCACCAGCATCTACTGTTCTATGGTTGGAGTTGAATGCCTTAGTTACAAAATGGGTCCCCTGATCCATTCATGAACTGTTATGTAGGAAAATAGGGTTGGGTGGTGCTGGGGGTGGTGTGGGGGTGCAAGCAAATATTTAGTTAACAAATTTTTACAAGTTATATATTTATTTATTTAAATTTTATCTTCAATTATCTATTTATGTGTAATTTAGACCTATTTTTTGTGTTAAATATTAAACATGCAGGGATTTTTTTTCATAAATTTACTTGAATTTATAATTTTATTTGATAGATATTATGTTATAGTATTTTATCCACCTTAAATTATTAAAATTTAAATTTCAACTTCTAATTAAAAAGATCTATTGTAAAAGTTATAAGTTACAATATATTAAATTTGAAGTAAATAAATTATTATTCTTTAGTTGGAATATTTAGTTCATATTTGAGACATTTTCTGAAAATATATTTTGTAAAACGTGAGTTTTTTCTTTTTAGAATGTGTGGTTAAAAAGTAGAAAAATAATTTAGATTTACGTGTAAAATTATTTTATTTGAAAAATGTGAGATTAAAAATAAAAAAAATCTTAAAAATTGAACTCAAAAAGGGGCTTATTGATTTTTTCGAAACTTATAATTATTTAAATATATTGATGGCAGACATTTATATATGACATTTTATAGGCAAGTACGAGGAATATTAAAATATAAATACTGCTATCGCATCTTGCAATAACTTAAAAAATTGGATAGAAACCTCCTAAGAATTTCTTGAAAGATAATTAACACTCTTTTTAGAAATAATAATAATAATAATAATAAAAATAAATATAAGCAAAAAATGTAAGTATTTGTCAGAGAAACACAAACCCTTTATTAATATTAATACTTAATTAAGTGGTTACATTAAATTAAAGAGGTAACACACAAAGAGGCCACTTAGTACTCTCCTCGTGCTCAACAACTCTCTTTTAATCGTGTAGGGATTCCATATCACGTGGCTTGGCTTTTGTTACAAATTTTAATACACGATACAACTAAGCACAATATATGTTGAACCAAGGAAAATTTTGTCAGGCTTTGTAAAGAGAATAAGAGACACGCTCGTCACTTTTTCATTGACAATTGATAAAAAAAATAAAAAATAAAAAATAAAAAAATGCCGCTTAATTGCTGTCAACGCAGTACCGGTAAATAATCCCTTTTATAAATGGTTTTTCCCATCTATGTTAACTTAGACGTTAAATTTTTACGAGTCAATCAACGTCTTATCAAAATGTAGGTTAGAATTCATTTCATAAGATTACGAAAAGTTTTATAGTTATCTTAGAACCTACCCAACTTTCCTAGTCTATTTGATTTGAGACCGTTTATGAAAAATGTATTGATCTACCAACATCTGGTTTTACGACTAATAATAAAAAGCACTACTGTAATAAAGGACAAACAAGTAAACATGTAATTGCCAAAACGGGGGTGACAACTGTTTTTGGTGCGAAGTGAGAAAGACCGTTGAGACTTGGGAGGGCATTTTGGGAAACAAGAAATACATACATATGTATGTATGTATTGGTATACATGTTTCCTTTTCTCTTTTCTGGGGTATAGCGTGTAATTTAGGTCTTCACTATAACCTTGTTGTGCCATATTTCTGGCCCCACCTACCCCACCTCACCTCACCCTGAAACCAGAAAATAAAGTGCCTCATTTAGTCGGTTGATTTTTAAGCAATTGATCGATAATATTGTGAATTTTATTTCGATAGCAGTTGACGACGATAATGTATACAAGTTTAATGTATCATTAAAAAATTTATGTACAGTGTGGGGTAGGTACATGCTTCTGCATACAGGAAGAGGCTTCTACTTCTATTCCCTCAACTACCCTTTTGCTATATTTTTCTCCATCCTTTCTCTCTGTATACATTACAATCTTGGTAGCTATCTTCTTGCATTCTCTCTCTCTCTCTCTCTGGAGTTGCAGCATCATTTTCTGGTCCAAAAACTCTTCTTTCTCACTTCGCTCCTCAAAAATTCAGCCAGATATTCCAGCTAACTGTTTTCCAACACATTTTGACTCCTCTCTTTCGGGTGTTTATTAACTACGATATTTCTTGGTCAATAAAAAGTGTTTTCCGGCAATGGAAGCCGGTTCTTCTCCGGGAGAGAATTGCTCTGTTAAAGTGGCAGTTCACATCAGGCCTCTTATAGGAGATGAAAGCCTTCAGGGTTGTAAAGATTGTGTTACTGTAGTCTCTGGAAAGCCTCAGGTACTCTTGATACTCATAATGTGATATGGGTTTTTGCTGTGGGCTACTGAATTGTGGAAATTCGAGATTTTCCCCAGTTTTTTGGGGTTTGAGGGTCTTATTGGGATGGATTTGAATCAGATTTTAGCAGTTGGATTTGATAATTTCATGAAGATCTGGTCTTTATATGATACTATAATGTTTTCAAAATCTTAGCTTTACTGTCTGGGGAAATTTTGGAGCTCTGCATGTACTACTCTGAAATTCAGTGTTCTCAAATCTGAATTTGGGTGATTTTGCCCATCAATTCCAACTTCACTTGATGAAATTTTGTTGCACATAGACACAATAGGCATCAGGCAGGTATTCATTAAGAATTTTGAGTCACAAGAAGATCCTAATTTTGGTGTCTGTGGATTTCTGGATAAACTAGTATACATCCCATTTCTGAAAATGGTAGAGCAATTTTGGGTGCAATTGTAAATTATTAAACATAAATTTTATCTTTGACATGACCGCGTGTGAGTGTAGGGGTGGGTGGGGGTGGAGTAGGGTGGAGGAGGGATTTATTTGCTGGAGTTGTGTTTGGTAGTTTGGTTCTGTAGCTCGGCTGCTACATTTATGATCGTTATTATTATGATTCTTATAAAAAGATTTCAGGCTAAGTGATTAATGCTTTGCTCAATTGTGAAGTATGACAGATCAATGTAATAATCTAAAATCTCAGGACCAGAAAAATAATCTGTTTGGTGTTGCTTGCTTGCTCTATTTGCTTCTTGTTGCTGAGCCATGGTCCTAGCAAGCACTTTAGTTGGTTTTCAATTAGTCTAGATTAATATTCCATTCACTCAAATAAGTCTCTGGGAAAGACCTTTTCTTCAGATTTTTTGACTGGAGGATTTCAGGAAACATATATGGAACACATTCATATTTTACTATTAGTTTCCCGTTGGCATCTACTAATTCTTGTCCTTTTCCGTGTCCGTTTTAATCTTAGATCCCACGTGACATTATAGTCCAGATTATGACTTAGTTACCAGCCACAAGTAGATGCGCTTTAGTCTTATAATTGGAGATTTTGATTTCAATTTTCTAGAACATGACTCATTGAATGGGGAAGCTCATGGGTCTTTTTATTTTCTGGCTAGGGCAGATAAATGGCTTTACCTTGAAAACTTCTGGGATGGCATATGTTTGTTTGGAAAATGTCTTACATTTCAAGTTCATTTACATTTTTCAAATATCTTTGTATTTATTATTGGGTTGTGATTTTTCTACAGGTGCAAATTGGCACACATTCCTTTACATTTGATCATGTTTATGGGAGTACAGGGTCTCCCTCTTCTACCATGTACGAAGAGTGTGTTTCTCCTCTTGTTGATGGCTTGTTTCAAGGATATAATGCAACCGTTCTTGCCTATGGTCAGGTGAAGTGTTAGAAATTGTGCATTTGCAGCAGAAGTTAATTTCAAAAAACGTCCACAATTATTTAGCAATGTTTGGTAGAGATTAAAATCAAATTTTTAGTAAATTTTGATAAAAGTTGATGAAACGTGTTGTTGAAAAATTGTGGATCCCATAAAATGTGTAATTAAAATTAATTGTTGACTTTGACTTGAAATTTTAATTGGATCTTAATCCAAACCAAACAAGGGCTTAGTAAATTGAAGGATTTGACTTTTCAATTTGTTGCAGACGGGTTCAGGAAAAACATACACTATGGGCACTAGTCTCAAAGATGGATGCCATACGGGATTGATTCCCAAAGTTATGAATGCTTTATTCAGCAAGATTGAAACTTTGAAGCATGACATTGAATTCCAATTGCACGTTTCATTCATTGAGGTTTGTCCATTTATTATTTTCTCATTTTTCCATATTTCTGGAATATGTTGTGTGGTACTCAAAATTCCTAACAAGTGTATTACAAAAATGTTTTCCTATGTAGATACACAAAGAGGAAGTCAGAGACTTGCTAGATCCCAGTTCTCCTAGCAAATTAGATACAGCAAATGGCCATGCAGGGAAAGTAACAATTCCTGGGAAACCTCCCATACAAATTCGTGAAACGTCGGATGGTGTAATTACCCTTGCTGGATCTACTGAACGCGGTGTCAAAACGCTAAAAGAAATGGCTGATTGCCTGGAACAAGGATCACTATGCAGGGCAACGGGGAGCACAAACATGAACAATCAGTCAAGGTTGGTGTTGCAATGTCATTTTGTTTGCTCTTCCTTCCAGAGAAAAATTGTCACCCTAGGTTACAAGCTCCTATTAACAGGGGAAGAAATACACCACCTTTTTTGCTCTTTTGTCAAATCTTGACAATTAGTCTGACAATTTTTGGTATTGGATTGGAAATAGAGTGGCAAATCCATATAATTGACTCAATTTGTGATTTATTTCTTTGAGTTTCGTTCTTATTTCCTGGATTTTTACAACGAATATAATTGTTTTCATGATGTATGGAAATCATTGAATTTATTTTTTATTTGATATTCTATAATAGGACAAAAGGTGGCATAATTTTTAGACAGTCATTCAACATGAAAGAAGATTTGCATACTTGAAGAAACTGCTGCTGAATTTCTTTTGTTGATCATTCCATTTTAAGTTTTCACTTTGGAAAAAAAATGTAATTTTATAGCTGAAGCTTATGTCATGAATTTTATTGGATCCTATATCTTCCGTAATAGGTTGATCAGTAAAAATTGACATGGGATATGGAAAGGTCTCATAATTCTTCATCTTTGGTGTTCTTTTACTTGACTTAGTTATTATGCTAAATTAACTATTTTAATTACAAAATTTTTACTTTTAATGGTACGATATCCATACAATGATCAACCAATGCATTGCCTGTGATGAAACAACTGGTGGAATACATTTGGTAAAAAGAGCTCATGCTGAAATATTACTAATCAATTTATCTCAAGTTACTACTAAGTATAATGACCCTCTCTCTTCTCTCGCTCCTCTAGTCGGTCTCATGCCATCTTCACCATCACAGTGGAGCAGATGCGTAGACTTCATCCGGTTGTTTCTAGTGATGACAATCTCAATGACTGTATGACTGAGGAATATCTTTGTGCCAAGTTGCATTTGGTGGATCTTGCTGGATCAGAGAGAGCCAAGAGAACAGGCTCTGATGGTCTCCGGTTTAAAGAAGGTATGTAGGAGTATGCATTTATGGTACAATTGGTAAGGAGAATGGGATAGAAGCTGAAATCTTTTTCATTATACTCTTATGTCTTGTCTTGTTCTGCATACCATACATGAACTTAGTTGTTTCCGCAGATGCTTTAGTTCAAAATAAATTTTAATTAAACAATATCTTTTTATACAGGTGTTCACATAAATAGGGGCCTTCTTGCACTTGGTAATGTCATTAGTGCACTCGGTGATGAAAAAAAGAGAAAAGAATGCGTTCACGTACCATATCGGGATAGTAAACTTACTCGACTACTGCAGGTTTGCCACACCTTTCAACTTCAAAGTTAACTGTATTTTCATAGCCGTGATATATGTTTGAAGCTTGGAAAAGAACGGTCATCTTTGCTTGTAAAATATTTACCCTTACCCTTTAAGGCATCAAACTTGTACAGTAATATGTAAAGAAGGTATGGACATCCTTATTTAATAAAACTGAAAGTTGGTGGAGTACACTAGATAATTGAATTCTACGATAATCTTATCACCAAAATCGTCTGTATTTTTTAATTACCTCAAGAATGTTATTCTTGATTGGTTAAAATTATTTTGCAGGAGTTTATGGATCTGATAGAGAAGTAATAGCAGTTTTATTTCATTTTCCTTTTTGTTTCAAGTATTCCTTTATATTCCTAAGAAAATATATTTCTTGTACGATTTGTTTCTATATATACTGAGCTATCATCAGTTCACCTAAGTCTAAGTCTATGGACTCTGGCAGGATTCTCTTGGTGGCAACAGCAGAACAGTCATGATAGGTAAACTTTATATGTTTGCATATGAAATGTTGTTCCAAAAGTATTATTCATATCCATCGAGATTATACTTAGCCCCCGTTTGAGCCCCATTTTGATAAGAAAATGTATTTTGAAATAGTAATTTTTTTGAAAATGTGTGGTTAAAAAAGAAGGAAAAGTTTTTGTTTTACGTGCAAAATTATTTAATGGGAGAATGTATGGTTGAAAATGAGTTTTTGTAAAAATGTGGCCAAACATAAGCTTTAATCAAAATCATGTTTATGGTTGAACGCATTTTTTTTTTCAGCCTGCATTAGTCCTGCTGATATAAATGCTGAAGAAACTCTCAACACTCTAAAATATGCCAATCGTGCTCGGAATATCCAGAATAAGCCTGTGGTAAGTTATTGTAGTCGCTTCTCACCTCCCCCTGGCTGCAATTTGACATTCTTGCCATATAGATAGAGATCTTTTGCTTCTGAAAGATGTCATATTAAATTTGCTCTGGGTTTACTGATCAGATTAACAGAGATCCAATGTCCAATGAAATGCTTAAGATGCGCCAACAACTAGAGTATTTGCAAGCAGAACTTTGTACCCGTGCAGGAGGAGTTTCATCACACGAAGTACAGGTATAATCAATTTCTTTAATACAGTAAACTCCTTGAGGTGGAAAGTGTGAATTTATACATTTTTGTTGACTGAAATTTTCTACATGCATAACAATCTTCACAAAGATATCGTTCCTATTCCTCTCTATGGTTTGAGAATAATCCTAATGGCTTGTTTGGTTTGTTGGATTTAATGGTATTGAATAGTACTTAAACAAAATGGAAGTTAAAGTCTTTTCGAACTATGAAATCCTATCTAGTAATGCATACCAAACTTACTCTAAAACTCTTAACTAGAGTTATTTTGTGCAGGTTCTTAAGGATAGGATTGCTTGGCTAGAGGCTACTAATGAGGAGTTGTGTCGGGAAATCAATGAATACCGCAACAACAGGAGTGGTATCGAGCAATGTGATGCTGATGCTAATGTATGCCATAGATTGTTGATATAAATTACTTAGCTTTTAATTATCTTTAACAGACGTCTACTTCTCATAGTTGATATGTCAATCATTTTGATACTCGCTAGCTGATATCATATAGCTTAGCTGGATATTTATACTTGACAAAGTGCATGTAAATCTATAATCTTATTTTTTGAGGTCAAAATAAATACTCCAGGTTGGTTGCAACTATTCTGTAAAAGGTGAAGAGTTCAAAAGGGGATTGCCAAGTATGGATTCATCTGATTACCAAATGAGTGAAAGTGGTATGTTTCTCGGCATTTGAACTAGCTTTGAATTTGATTTCCTAATATTAACTTATGAGAGTATGGTGACTTAAATTTATTCTTATTACAAAGAATGAACAAAAAGTGCTAAGCTTCATTTCCAGAGAACTCATCCATATTAAATTACGACTTCATTAAACAGTTTGAGGTTTTTATATCCTTGCAGGTGATTCGGGCGATACTGATGAAGATGCAGTAAAAGAGTTGGAACATACCTATTTGCAAAATACAATGGATAAAGAATTAAACGAGTTAAATAGACGATTGGAGCAGAAAGAGGTACCGAGAATTCTTGATTGCATTTCATATCATTCAGAATAAGGATATAGATTTTTCTGGATTTTATTCATGCCTTTATCCTATATGTATCAAACGCGATGTGCCATGAAAAGCTATAAATTTGCATTATGGTAGGTAATATGGAATTCTTCAATTCAAGTGCAAAACAATCGTGAAGATGAAAACTGTAATATCGAGAAGACCTTCATGTATTTGTACTTTGTAGGGATTAAACAAGAACAAACTAAGCCTTATACCTAATAAATTTGGAGTCGGCTTCATGCATCTAAAGGGACCAGAAAAAGCAATCCAAACATGAGTTAAATGTTGCATGACTGGCTACTACATAGTGGTAATAGAGAATTCTGTGTCAAAGGAACAGAGTACTAACAAGTTCACATGAAGGACATTGGAAACTGAAGCAAAATGTATAAGCACATTGTTTTAATTAGTAGACCACCCTGTAGGAAGCTGTTGTTGATTAATCTGGACTGGTTAAAGAAGGCAATAACTTCTTTGTCTAAAATATAACCTTGCATTAATCTTGCAGTCAGAGATGAAACTTTGCGGAGGTAGTGGCACGACGGCTCTTAAGCAACACTTCGGAAAGAAAATTATGGAACTTGAGGAGGAAAAACGGACTGTCCAGGTCTAATTTAGAAGCTTTTATGTCTTTTTCTCCTTTAATGCTGTCAAGTCCTGTCCATACTATGCATCATGCCCTAATAAAAACCACTGTATGCTTATTTTAAATCTTTAATGCTGATGTTCTAAAGTAAACTGTTTGACGAATACAGCAAGAGAGGGATCTACTGTTGGCAGAAGTTGAAAACCTTTCTGCTAATTCTGATGGACAAGCACAAAAATTGCAGGATATGCATTCTCAGAAACTAAAAGCGCTTGAAACACAGGTTACTATATTTTTGTGCTAAGATATTATTTTCTTTTGGATTCTTATGAAAAATATATTTTCATGATCTTTTTCCCTTATTTTTAGAAGTTTCACCATATTGACACATACAGATACAAGATCTTAAAAGGAAACAAGAGAATCAGGTTCAGCTTTTAAAGCAGAAACAGAAAAGTGATGAAGCAGCAAAAAAATTACAAGAGGAAATTCAATGCATCAAGGCACAAAAGGTTACATTTTTCCTTCCCTTGTTTACATATTATACTTGTTATATATGTTATGAGTTTTGCTAATATTTTCTGGTGTTCTAGGTTCAATTGCAACATAAGATTAAACAAGAATCTGAACAATTCCGACAATGGAAAGCATCTCGAGAAAAGGAATTATTGCAGGTACCATTGCACCTTGAGAAAAGTGATTATCCATTTAATTGTTTTCAAGTTAAAAAAGGAGTATACCATTAGCGGTTAAGAGTCGATTTAAGTTTACAGGAAATACAGTAGATATGTCCTACAACTTTTGTGAAATAGTTGGTTCAAATGCATATCTCGTATGGAATTTTATAACAGAAATTTGTAATTTTACTACTTAAACAACTCTTTGAAGTATACATTATTTGATTACAAAATTTCAGTTTTAGCATTTAGTTGCATAATTTACTGCATAGATGATATTATTTCGTACTGTTACTTGCATCTCGTGATTGTTCATTTTGAAGTGCTGTGATTTGATAAGTACTATTTTTTTATTCAGTTAAGGAAGGAAGGGAGAAGAAATGAGTATGAAAGGCATAAACTGCAAGCTCTGAATCAGCGGCAGAAAATGGTCAGAACCTTATTCCTTACTTTTATATATGTAGATTTCTTACTCTTTATTTCACCTATTCCAGAATATATTATGATGCCAAATTTGGTGGAAATTCCATTTTTTGGAATTGTAAGTGGGGACCACTGTTCACAGCTGCAAAACCATTTTTATCCTTTTTCTTTTTGTTTAGAATGGTCACTGAGACTCTAATTCTTATATTATTGCTAATATATTGATTAAATATTATGGGATACAAAAAAGAATTCTATGTTTGATATGTCTGTTTTTTGTCTTCTCATCCATTAAAGATCTTAATATTTAATGTCAAGAAATAGGTATAATGAACCAATATGGGAAAAGAGGGCAGCATAATACAAAGTGCTTGTTTTGTGAGACTTTATCTGCTACCTGTTAGTTCTTGAATGATCTTGCTCATATTCACCCTTTTGTTTTCTGTTTTTTAATCAAAAGACCTGCAAATAGCTGTTTCTTTCTAATTTTTTAACTCAAAGAAATGCGAAATTCGAATTTCTAAGGAACTTGCTATTTTTCCTTTTGGGTAAAATCCATTTACTCCTAGATAGGGATTTAGGTTCTTCTATCTAAACTTAATTGGGGTGTTTGGCATTCCCCTACCCTAGAAATTTTAAAACTAAGAAACTTTGTTTTCATGTTTTAAGATTTAGGAGATAAGCTCTTCATCGTATATTATAGAACCTTTTGATTCGTGAAGTTGATGAATCTTCAACATATGTATTCTAGATTTGGATTTGCTATGCTATATCCTCCTTGTTAAATTTTGTCCATATAATCTTTGTTTTCTCCCCTGGATTGATTTCTCACTCTTTAGTGATCGACTATAATGCTTTGCCAGCAAGAATCTTCGGAAGTCTATTTACTGAATAGTCATTGACATTGTTCCTTGGAATCAATTTTATTTCAGGTTCTTCACAGAAAGACGGAAGAGGCTGCAATGGCTACCAAGCGGCTGAAAGAGTTGCTAGAAGCGCGTAAATATTCAGCCCGTGACAATTCAGGTACTCGTTTTTTCTTGATTTGTTACATGTGACCAGTTATGTGATTCCATTTCTTCGTTCATTTATCTTCTATACTAACTTAAACTATCAGATACTTCAAGTTGGCGTTCTAGAATTTTATAGTTTTGATATGAGTTGTGTGGAAGTACTGTTTTTCATATTGTTGAAGTTACCTTGCAAGGGAATTGTTATACCTTTATTAATTTTTAAAACTGATAGAACATTGTTCTCCAGTGACAAGCAACGGAAATGGATTGAATGGGCAGGTGAAATTCCTTTCTTATCCTCTTGTAATGTTAATTTTTCCCACCTATTTGATCAGTCCAAGTTAAAACTAGCTATATTTTCAGAGCAATGAGAAATCCTTGCAGCGTTGGTTGGATCATGAGCTAGAAGTCATGGTGAATGTTCATGAAGTTCGTTTTGAGTATGAGAAGCAGAGTCAAGTGTAAGTGGTGAACTCTTATTAGTATATGTTCACTTGTGCATTCATGCAATTTTTTCATGTTGTATCCATACTTGTGTAGACGTGCAAAAATCAATATTGATTTTAAAGTATTTGTTTCTTCCTACAGACGAGCTGCATTGGCAGAAGAATTAGCTGTTTTGCGACAAGTTGATGAATTTGCTTCGAAGGGTGTTAGCCCTCCTCGGGGTAAAAATGGTTATTCTAGGTAAAGCTTATTTTATTATCAAATGTTTTGGTTCTTCAGATGCCATACTGTTATTTGGAACTTTATTAACGAAAGCATAAACATGTGACATTTAACTTTGAATTGACGAAATATTTATTTTCAACTGTTGACCGTCCAGGGCATCTTCAATGTCCCCGAATGCAAGGATGGCAAGAATTGCTTCTCTTGAAAACATGCTTAGTATTTCGTCAAATTCACTTGTCGCAATGGCTTCACAGCTTTCAGAGGCAGAAGAACGGGATCGTGCTTTCAATAGTCGTGGGCGCTGGAATCAGCTGCGTTCTATGGGGGATGCAAAAAACTTGCTCCAATATATGTTCAATTCTCTCGGGGATACAAGGTACTTTTACAATCAAATGCATTTCCCTCTTTCCTTATTCCTCCACTAAGAAATATTTTCCTTTTTCTCCGTTGAATAATGATTATATTAAATATATTCCTTGCAGCTTCCCATTTGTGTTGTACAAAATTATTGAGAAGTCGTAACTTCATTTTACTCATCTATAATCTGATTGATGTAATTATACTAGGAAACTTCATTAGAATTGGAAACATGGGGTTGAAAAGAAATACCGATTATTTACATATGCAGGCACTTTATCTGGTATGAGAGAGAAAAAAGTAACGTAGGTTGTAATCAAACAATTATAGGATAACGAAAAATGAAAGAGAAGAGAAGGGAGTGAGAAATGAGAAGAAGAGGGGGAGATAAAGGAGAGAAGGATTAGCCAGACGGAAATAGAATTCAAGAGAGAAAATATCTTTGTTTCATTATCAAAATCTACCACATTACAGAAGTCCCTTTATATAGAGGTTCAAAGATTATATTCTAAGTAGGAAACATCTAATAAAATATGTTAAATCAAACCATAATTAAGTTTCCTAAAATAAGCATCATAATTGAAAACTAAATTAAGCCACTGTTCGACAACAATTAAAAAGATTTTTTTTGGGGAAAATGAGTTTTGGGGTAGCGATTTCTTGGAGAATGTATGGTTAAAAAGTGAAAAGGTTTTGGGCTTACGTGCAGAATATTTTATTGTGAAAATGTGTGGTTGAAAACGAGTTTGAAAACAAGGGCTAAATAATATTTTAATGGTTGCAGGGCCAAATAATATTTTAATGGTTGTCAAACAAGGGCTAAATAATATCTCTACTAATATTCATGAGAGTACCTTATATTGTGTTGAAACACAGAGATCAAGGAATGAAATATGTTAATGGGAATAAAATCAATGGGGACATGCCTATTAAACTGAATCTGGATTTTAACAATTTGTATGAAACTGTATTTTCATGATCAGAATAAGGTATTTATCAATTTCATGATATTAACAGGTGTCAACTGTGGGGAAAGGAAATTGAAATCAAGGAGATGAAAGAGCAACTGAAGGAACTTGTAGGTTTATTGCGACAGAGTGAAGTCAGAAGGAAGGAAGTTGAGAAGGAGCTAAAATTGAGAGAGCAAGCTGTGGCCATTGCATTAGCTTCAACACCTCCAGTATGAATTGCTTTTGCTTATATTTATTGGTCGTTTCCTTTTTTATTATTTTTTTTCTTGCTACCCATATCTTGACTGTTCTGCTGTTGCAGGGAAACTCTCTCAAACATGTAGCTGATGATATGAGCAGCCCTTTGTCGCCAATTCCAGTGCCAGCTCAGAAACAACTCAAATATACCGAAGGAATTGCTAATGGTTCAGTCAGAGAGTCAGCAGCCTTCTTGGATCAAACACGAAAGGTTGATTTCATGCTCCTTATTTGTTTGGACAGTGTGGAGCCTATTTATAATATTCACTTGTTACCTCGACCGCGAATCAACCTATATTGAGCATTCATATGCTTGTATTAAGTCACCGTAGTTTCCAATGTTAAAAATAGGAACCTGAAGGTGGCCAAAGGCGACTTTCCTGTAATTGAGAAGAGAGGTGTTTGAGATAAATATTGTAATATCATGCTTTATTATAGCGAAAAATATGTGGCTGCAAATTGATGTAGCTTTTAGGGTGAACAACTATAGATCTGTGTATTTGCTCATGCGTGTTTCTGATTTAACATTGCTTCATGTTGTTCTCAAGGATTGAGATTAGGGCTTTTATCTCTTAACATTAATTTGTGAATTTTGTTTTATGCTGTCTTGTTTGGCTTATGAAAAATATTTTTGGTGTTTGCAGATGGTGCCTATTGGACAGTTGTCAATGAAGAAATTAGCACTCGTTGGTCATGGTGGGAAACTGTGGAGATGGAAGAGGAGCCATCATCAGTGGCTGTTACAGTTCAAATGGAAATGGCAAAAACCATGGAGACTCTCAGAATTGATTAGACACAGTGACGAAACGATCACGAGGGGAAGGCCTCGTCCCCAGTCTCTTCCTGATGTTATGTATAGAAATGGTCGCTAGCTTATGTATCTCCAACCGTGTACATTCTTTTCTGAATTCAGCCCCAATACATGGCACAGGGATGTGCAAGGAAATAAGTACAGGTAAAATTCATATTACTGAGATGAATCAATATTTTCAATGTACGGAAGATCTCTCGAGTCTACTGCATTCCACTGTTGGAAAATTATACGATTTTTATATCATGGTTTTAGCTATTTTCTCACAGAAAGAATTTGCTAGTTTGAACAATGTGAGAATTAAGTCTAGAACATCTAGAAGCCATTACTAAAATGATGCATAGTAAAAGATGGGGGCAAAAAAATTTGTCTAAGAGTCCTGTATGGATTCTGATCGATGGTGGATGCTAAGGATAAAGTAGTATAGTAGATCAAGTGATGAATCGAATGCAGTGGCAAAAAAGAATTCACATAACCAACCTCAAATGTATCGAGAATAGGCTTAATTCGTTGTAGTTCCAAGTGTATTGATTACCCAATACCCATTGAATATTGGGATAGAGGAATCGACTCACTTGGAGACATTGTTTTTCCTTGATACGTCTGTTCAATACTAGAATTCCTTGTGCATCAACATACTCATTAATCTGTATTTTCTTCACATCTATATTTCTTATGAAGTTTAAACCTTGTACTTCATTATTTGATATGCATGTACTGTAATGCAGGTAAGGTATAAGTGGCAGTTAAGAGAAGTTGTCTTCTAGGTGGTAGAAATGAATATAACATGTAATGGTTTGTTGACCCCGGAATTTTGTAACTACGGTTGTTTGATAGCATCTTATGAATTGTTACGGTTGCTGGATGATTTCACCCTAGTTATTAGAGGGAAGATTGGACTAACCGTGGGAGATTTCAGATTTGTGATACGCCAAAGATGTTTGATTTTGCGCCTCTCTGTGGTTCACGACGTGTATATTTCTTGTCCAAAGTCGACTCTTGTGAAGGAAATTTTCGTCTAGTCACAGTAGCTGTGTCTTAGTGGTTTTTTTTTTATTTTTATTGAAGCTTTTTGTGAATTTTTTTGAGGGTGAATTGGCCTATTGTATTGTATGTTGTGTGTTAGCGCAGTATTGATGTCGTTCAAAGAAACAGACTTTGCAGCATTCCTTGATTCTAAAATAGGTTATTCTTTTGTGGATGTTTAGCCATTTCCTTCAGTGTTTGTATGTAACAAAAGTTGACTCTGACGGAATAAACTGAAACTTGCTCCTCTCTCTCTCTCTCTCTGTAAGCAATGTCACTTAGTGTGTAGTCGAGAACCACGGCCAAAATCTTCCAAACACGTGCGAAAGTGTGTTCCTCTAACTACCCTCAAAGGCGTCACAGGCAATTTCCAAAATGGAAGAAATGACATTACACAGAAGCACTACACAGAGATGGACAGGAAACAGGACAGTGAAATGCAATAATGAGTAATAAAATGATTATATTGAAATATTTATGCAACTAACTTTGTGGTTATAACAAAGCGAATTTTGTAACTTCAATTATATACAATAATTGTAAATCTTTCCAGCGCCAAGAGCTCAGAAACCCTGAGTTAATGTACTCCATTGATTCGA
>CAIGRQ010062249.1:0-13377 GCA_903798375.1 Fraxinus sp. D2006-0159 | reverse complement strand
ACGAGTGCTATCTAGTGACTACCAGGTTCATTTCATTAATCACTGTATAAATATTTAGGCGAAAATCTTTTCAGTGAGAGCATTATTGGTCCTGATTCTTTGGGTACTTGAACAAGATTCCCCCCTGTTTCTACACAGCATAGCTGAGGTATTTCCTCTTGTTGCTTTAAATTTTGCTGGTGGTGCATCCATGGTTTTAAGACCGGCAGACTACCTTGTAAATATGGGATTTGGTGTGAGTATTACACTTGTCTCTACTTCTTAATTTATTATTTCCTGTATGCTACTAAGTGAGAGATGGTTATTTCCATTCTTGAAACTTGAGATGGGATCATACAATCCACGTCATCTGTTTTTAGTTCTCTGATCTCAAGTAGATCTGTGGTTTATAATTATTTGCAGGATGGTGCTGCTATCTGGTGCATTGGTTTTGTCAAAGTTCAGAATCAGGGCACTACAATTTTAGGAGGTTAGTTGCTGAACTAAGGTACTTATCTTGAAAGACAATAATCTGCTAGAATTATGTTTTAGAGTATCTATCATATTTTGTATGTCCCTATGTTTCCATTACTTAAGTGTCTTGGCATTCCATTCATAATGTATTAGTAAAATGAAGAATCCAAACTCCATATACCATTTCCATAACATTTAAGCAATTCAAACAAACCAGCTCAAAAATGATCAGGATTGGCCAAAAATACATCTGTCAACTTTTTTCCTAAAAATATAGGGAGTAAACGATTTTTCAAGCCAAAGGTATAATGTTATCATAACACAAGCTCACTTTATACACCCACACATTCAGCCATGTAATGGAATATTGAAAGCAGAAGATCATGGTCGGGTGTCTGCCAATGCTCTCATACTGTTGCTGAAATTTGGGAAGGAAACACTTCAAATGGTGGTAGTTGATCTTATATCTGGCAACACTTAATTTATTTTCACCCGTGGGCTTACTCTTATAGATATGTCCTTATGGGGCAAGAATAATATTGATAATGCTGGCAGTTTGGTTTTTCATGTGCAAATGGTTTTGCAAGAGAGTCTAGTCACCATGTGTTTTTATGCGTGTTTATGAGCATTTGAGTTGGAGAGATTCCAAAATTCATTTGTACTTTCTTGTCTTCAGATCTTGTTCTCAAAGATAAAATCTTCATATATGATTTGGTTCATCAAAGAATAGGATGGGCCGACTATGACTGTAAGTTCCTCCTATCCCATTTAACTTGTTTCATCATTATTAAGAATATTGTTCAACAACGTTGAAGTCTCCTTAGCTTACTGTTCATCACAAACTGATTCAACTCTTCAATTTATTATGTCCATTATTCAGGTTCACTGGATGTGAATGTCTCCCTAACTTTAGGTAAGGATGAATTTGTAAATGCTGGACAGCTGCACGCGAGCAGATCATCAAGCTGTGTGCTCTTCAAGCTAAGACCTAAGAGCAATATTTCGTTGCTACTGCATATATCGATGGTGGTCAGCTTTTTCTTTTTGTAAAATATTTTTCCAGTGCATCCCCATTCTTTCCACTAGTGTATCCCCATTATTTTGTCAATTATTTACTTTGCTGATTTTTATTTATACCAACTGGCAGGCAATTATAGTCTTGTTCTCGTTCTGTAGAATATATATTTTTGATGTTATATTTATCTTGCTTTTTATCAAAAAAAAAGTTCTTTTCTCCTCTTTTTGGATACCATGGACACTCGAGCCATAATGATGCTGAGTAGAAGCAGAACCATTGTGTTCACAGTCTTGCTTCTTAGAGGGTGAAAATTGTAGAAATGAAATGAAATTTTCGGAGCTTGTCTTGCATAATAGTCTTGCTTCTAGCTAATATTATTCCTTTGCCAATGGTATATGGGACAAGATTTGATACTAATATTCTTGTTTGCAAATAATTGTTAAGCCTTGTTTGGATTTGGAATATTCGACAGTCTGTTTTCCCTTTATTTTCTTTTAAGATTTTTTAAAAAAGACAATTATCTTTCACTTTTTATTAGAAGGAAAGGAAACATTATCTTATCATAGTTGTTAGAAAGTGAATCTAGAGGCCGATAGTTTTGCGTTTTCCTGGTTTCTTGTTAGATATTGGGGTTTAGACTTCACTTCCCTTAAAATATTCAAATCTTTCCCATTTGTTTAGTAACGGAGAAATTAAGGCTGACCTTTTCAACCTTTTACGTGGTGATTATGGAGTCTTAATTTTCAAAAGTGAGGTTCTAGATCATCAACCTATTTAAATATGTGAATTTGAATCCACACGTGATGGAAACTTTCAATGCACGCATTAAAATTGCACTCTAATTATAGAAAGAAATATTAAGGGGTTTGATGGCTTTTACCCTCTAGCTTTGAGTCGTGTGAAAGTCACATGCTACGTTTACGAGTACATTGGCAGTTCCAATCATGTGGGAACTCAATTCTTGTTGGCGTGAAACCCGACTTTTGAATGTTGATAATCGTAGCTACATCACGTGAAAGATTGAGAAGTTTACCCTTAATTTTGTTGGCGGTCCCTCACTGTGGCTGAGTAGTAATCGGATCTTATCATTTGTTCTGAAGAAGTCTTGCTCTTTTCTCCCTCCATGCTAGCTTTTTCTATTGCGCGTGCATAAGTGCTTTGTTGGAGTGCACCCTGTAGGTACCGGCACACACTCATCCCCTCACAGCTTAAAAACCTCTATTTATGTTGATTTAAGAACTTTAATGGTGCTACTAATTTTTTGCCAAATTGTAAAATTTACTAAAATGCTCGTTAGGATAAAAAAATTACAGAGACACTAATCTCCATTTAAAGTGGATTATTAAGAGGGTGTTTGATGTAGATTAAAATTAAATTTTAAGTGGATTGTGATAAAAGTTTTTGAAATGTGTGGTTGAAAAAATGTGAGATCTATAAAAGATGTAGTTGATATTAATTGTTTGACTATGACTTAAATTAAAGTCAGATTTTAATCTGGTTCAAACAGGCCCTAAATACGCAATTTTGTTTCATTGATTAAGTTATCGATATAGTTGTTGAAGATGTCCACATCAGATTATTTATATTGTGCTAGACTAAATGACATATTAATATGTGTACATAGCAATGTAAATAGGGGTGTTCATAATGGACAAGTGTCACCATCTATTTGGGTCCATTATGGACATTATTATAGATTTTGCTATGTACATACAGCAAAATCCCAACGTAGATGTCAATTAACTAATTAATAATTATAAATCTTAAATGAGATCTATGAATTACTACCCGAAATAATATAATTACATCGAATTAGATCTATAAAATATAATATAAATTCATACGATATGAACGCACTCAAAATAAGAGACAAACAACACGATATTGTCCAAATATAAATTTTATTTATATAATCAAAGGTTGGATGCCACTAATTAATACGTGAATTCATTATAAATTTTTCTAAAAAAATTAATTTCAATTTCCTCATTAAATAAAACACGATTCATTGATTATTTAGTGTGTTTATCCTTGTAACATATTTGGCAAGAAATAATAAATGATATATTTATTATACAAATCTATATTGTTGACTGCTAATTAATTCAGTCCAACTACTAACCAAATTGTAAATAATGTAATTCATCAAAACATGTTCCTAAAATCATACCAATTTCTCAAATGGGCCAATTTTTTTTTAAAAATGGGTATTTTATAAGTGTGTTCATCATGTCCTTAACCTTTCATTTGTAGCATCCTTATCCCTATCATTTTAACACCGAGTAAAGATGGCAAAAAAGCTCAGACGGCTCAGGTTCGACCCGAAAAAAGTCCTAGCAGGGCGACTCGAGCTCGGTTCCATCAAGCCGAAGCTCGGGCCGAGTCCTATTTTTGGGGCGTCGGCTCGGGCTCGAACCTTGTTTTAGAAAAAAAAAATAAAAAAAGTTAATTTTAGCAAGAAATTCAGCTACCTGCAAACGCATGTAGCTATGAACTGCTGCCTACGTTTTGCAGGCAATAGTAACGATTTTTTTTTTAAATAATAAAAAATTGAGTCGGTCTGGCTTGGCTCGTAAAGGCCAGAGTCGAAAGCTCGGGTCAAGTTTAAAATTTTTGGTCGAACTCGGTTCGAGCTCAAAAAATATCGGACCTGTTTTGCTCAAGCCGAGCCCGAGTTTTGAGTTTCGACTCGTTGACATGGCTAACACTGAGCTTTCAGTATCCACACTTGACTGGTAAACGTCTATTTATACATCAAATAGTCATGCAACATGCACGTGATGTCCATTGAAAGGATAAAATTAAATTGTTTTTGTTTGACATCACTTGCGTATCGTGTGACCATTTATCGTTTAATTAGTTTTTGTGCCCGTTGTTGAAAGGTTTAAAATATGGAGTCTTTTATTCGGAACATATTGCCACACTAATGAAAATTCGAGGACCCCTTGAGAAATTTATCCAAAATTAAAAATCTGTCCGTTACATTTTCCAACATTGGCTGAAAGTCCATACGACGCGCCTCCTAGCGAGCGTCGCCATGATGTTACACAGTATTAGCGAAACGCCATAAAAACTCCCGCGTTCATGCAAATCCGCCCGGTATTCACCACTCTCCTACTCACTCACATTTCCTTCCCATTATAACCTTTTATTTTTCAATAATTCCTCTTATTTACCCTCATTCTCTTCTAATTGTAACGCCTTCTCTGTAAGAAAATTCCTCTCTCTTATCTTTCCCTTTCTATAGTCGCTTTTTACTCCAATTCAACACCACCAAATCTCCGTTATATAGAGATTATTGTATATTTATTGTTTTGAGGAGAAATGGCGGTTTCAACGACGGTAACGGCGCCTCCGGCGTCACTGTACGTGGGGGACCTGCACCAGGACGTGACGGATGCACATCTTTTCGATGCCTTCTCGGAGTTTAAGAGCCTTGCGTCCGTACGAGTCTGCCGTGATTCCATCACCGGCCGCTCTCTCGGTTATGGCTACGTCAACTTCATCTCTCCACAAGACGGTACTGTTTTATCTACTCGAATTCAATCTAACGCTTGTGGATATATGAAATGTATCTCTCTGTGTGTGTATGTCAGCGTGATTTTGTTCTGGATCGGAATGCTATTTGTTCTGATCAGTTTTTGTGATTGATTTGCTCGATTATAGTTGATTTTGTTCTAAACTCGAACAAAATTTGAATCATTGATTTTAATCACTCGTCCAGAGAAAAAAAAAGATGGATTCTGATCGAGGAATAAATAATTCCATACGTTTATGCACAATAATCATGTATGTTATTTCAGGCGTGCATGCATATATAAGGTTTTGGAATTCTGTTCATAATTTATGGTGAAATTAATCTGATTTTATTGGTCATCCAAACCAGAGAGAGAGAGAGTTGCTCTGATTTGTTGATATTTGTTTTAAAAGATGAGACTTAACACTCAAAACATCTGCAAGCGTACCATTGCTTGTGCAAAATCTTTTGTCTACATCCACTGTGTATACAAGTGATTTTGCAGGTTTAATTACTGTTAATTGATCTTATTTGCTTTTCGTCAAAGCTGAAAATTTAGAATACATGTGCAAGAAAATTATGTTTCAGATTATTTATTCTTTTTGACTATTTCCAGATTTGCTGGCTCTGTCCCTCTATTTCCGTTATTGATTTTGTGCTGGATCCCATAATTTTTAGAGATTTTGTTAGGCAAGTAAAGTTATGAGACCATGGATTTGATTCTTGTGTTGTTTATTGGGTACTATTTTTTTAATTTTATTTATTTATTTATTTATTATTATTATTATTATTTTGAGTAGCTTCTCAGGCTATAGAGGTGAAAAATCATTTTACCTTGAATTCGAAAGCAATTAGGGTTATGTGGTCACACCGCGATCCAGATGCAAGAAGAAGCGGAATTGGAAATGTGTTTGTCAAGGTAAATCTGCTTTTCAATTGAACAAATGTTGTTTCTCAATGACATGTTTTTATTTCATTTCACGGTTACTTAATTAAGCTACTAAACTGGTTTTATCCTTTTACTGCAGAATTTGAGTGATTCAATTGACAGTGTGAAGCTTCAAGAAATGTTCCAAAAGTTTGGTAATGTATTGTCTTGTAAAGTTGTCACCTCTGATGATGGGATGAGCAAAGGATATGGATTTGTCCAGTTTGAGTCTGAAATTTCTGCAAATGCTGCCATTGAGAAGCTTAATGACTCTACCGTTGGAGGCAAGAAGATGTACGTGTTATTTTCCTCCCTTATTACCCATGTGTACACGGGGAAATATCTGATGGTGCACATGGTCATTTCACTGGACATACATTTTTTTTCCTACTGTAGTGCATTGACATTTTATTTTGCATAGGTATGTTGGCAAGTTTGTGAAAAAGAGTGATCGGTCTGTACCCAGTCCTGAAGCTAAGTATACAAATCTGTACGTGAAGAATTTGGATCCAGGTATCACTGAGGAAATCCTTAAGGAGAAGTTCTCTGAATATGGGAAGATTATCAGCTTGATCATCTCAAAAGATGAGAATGGGGAATCAAGACGCTTTGGATTTGTCAACTTTGAGAATCCAGATGATGCCAGACATGCAGTGGAAGCCATGCATGGATCAAGACTTGGTATAGTCATAAAATTCTGTGGAGGTTATCATATGATCATGTTTTGACAATTTCGATATTCGAAACTTTTTTCTCATCATTTTATATGTTTTTAGTAGGCTCACAAGTTATATATGTGGCCCGGGCCCAAAAGAAAGCAGAGCGTGAACGGATGTTACATTACCAGTTTGAGGAGAAAAGGAAGGAGCAAATCTTGAAATACCAGGTACTAGAAATTGTTTCTTTCACAGAGGCTCTAGGTGTGTTTATATGCACATGTATACACATTTATACATATAGTTATCTCAGTTTTAATTATATTTTAACGTGGCGATTTCAGACTTCAAATGTTTATGTGAAGAATATTGGTGACGATATCACTGATGATCAGCTGCGGGAACACTTTAGTCAGTGTGGCACAATTACATCTGCAAAGCTTATGCGAGATGATAAAGGAAAGAGCAAGGGGTTTGGATTTGTTTGCTTCTCCACACCCGGGGAAGCGATCAAAGCTGTGAACACTTTTCATGGTGAGTCAACATGTTTACTGACAAGTTTTTCTCATTACTGAAGCAAATGGGGATGTTGCATTATGGAACTAACATTTTTTTTATCTCATTACAGACCAACAAGAGTTTATTTATCCCTCACTGCACTAATAATATTATCTTTATAAATATATGGTTGTCATGGCTTTCATAACATGGGGCATTGACTAGAATTTGATGTTAAGTCACTTTCATTCCTTATTTGCGTGGCTAGAAGTCGATGTTTTAATATTTCAACTATTTATATGGACTCTGAAGCATCTGTCGAATTATGTTTTACAGGATTCATGTTTCATCAGAAGCCATTGTATGTGGCAATTGCTCAGAGGAAAGAGGAAAGACAAGCCCAGTTGCTGCTAAAATTTTCCCAGTTTATGGCAGGATTAGGCGGACAGTCAGCTGTTATTCCTGGTGGATATTCTTCTCTTTACTATCCAGTTCCTGGTGTCAGTACGCAAGTTTCAGCTCGGCCTAGTATGATGTATCAACCTTTGGGAATGAGGGGTGCTGATGGATATGCAAATTCTTCTATAGCTGCTTTTAATTTATCTCCATTTCGCCTGGTCAGTTTTATAGAGCCTGCTTTATCAATCTGCCTTATATGGCTATGTTCTTCAATTCCTTTTTCTTTTCACAGGTTCCTAATAATCCAAGACAACATAGACAAAACAGAGCAAGGACAAATGGTGATACGCTTCTACAGGTTGGTGGTCATATTTTATCACTTGTGCTTTCACAAATAGTTGAGGCCACGACTATAGATTGGAAAAAGGTGACATGCTTATCTTACATTTTATTTAAGAGACGGAGAACAATATCTGAACTTCAACCAGGACCAATACATGGGAGACAGATGTCAAGTAATGCTTACATTAGCTGTGTAAATGCATGCCATCTGATTAAATAAAACTTATGCACACATAAGAAGAAACCTGCTGTGCTTTGCAGCGTGCTGGGCATGTCAAGTACTTACCGAATAGGCATTCACGTGAGATGAACGAGGGATCTGATGCTGTAACTGGCTCTGAGGGGTCAGAGACTTTAAGCAGCATGCTTGCTGCAGCTCCTTTAGATCAGCAGAAACGAATACTTGGGGAGCATCTTTATCCCCTCGTCAGTCAACAGAAGGTGATTCTCTTTATCCACCTTTTATTTTTTCTCTCATTTCATGCTTATTTGGGTATAAACAGTTTTTATTTTTGTTCATTTTGTTTTTTATTTAATGCTTCTAACCAGTTATACATGGCAACTCTGTTTCCAACTCAGAATTTTTTTTTTTTTTTTTTCTGATCTTGCTGCAAAGATAACGGGAATGCTGTTGGAGATGGACAATTCAGAATTACTTCTATTATTAGAGTCACCAGATTCACTAGTGACAAAGGTGGAAGAAGCTGTTCAGGTTCTCAAGCTCTCTAAGGACCAAGTGTCAAATCAAGATGCAATCCATCCAAATTTCCTTCCTGATGAAGTCGCAGTAAGCTGAGGAAA
Organism: Fraxinus sp. D2006-0159; assembly: GCA_903798375.1. Classification (NCBI taxonomy): domain Eukaryota; kingdom Viridiplantae; phylum Streptophyta; class Magnoliopsida; order Lamiales; family Oleaceae; genus Fraxinus; species Fraxinus sp. D2006-0159. Next base: position 4,765 of record CAIGRQ010062249.1, on the reverse strand, counting down.
ATGATACACACTACAATCTAGGTTTATGTCAGTGACTAATCATTTTTTTTTTATATTCATTTTTATTTCCTAAACTTGTTGATGTGCCCTTACTGGAGAGGGGTGCGACCTTGGTACTACAGAAGTTTTAGAACTCATATCTGATATTTAGAAGTTTTAAACTATCAATTTATCGTGATTTCTGAAGGTCATATTGTTTTTCTTATTCCGTATTTTTCTGTTACTCTATCGGTCTTTGGTTGAAACTGATCTAGCACCAAAGGAATGCACCAATTGGCTGAGTTTAATGTCCTTCTGTACCATCCGTGTTTCAAAATTTTAAAATGTGTTAATATGTTCAACTTTGTCATGTCGTGTCCCGTTTTGTTTCCTGTTTCCGTTTCATTTTCGTGCAACCTAGCTGTCCATTTTACTTTCATTTATGAGAAAAAATTAATTAAAACGACTCAGGTGGGCAGGTCTGGCCTGTTTGGTCATGCCTTTTACGAGTTTAACTTTCACCCCTGTGAATGGCACAGTTATCTAAAAGGGTTTTATTTTAGACTGAGCTTTTACCACAATACACAAGAGCCATGGCACTTGTGTCACTAGCAGCTGTTTCATTTCAACAGAAAATGCCAAATTGACATGAAAACTACCAGGCAACAAGTTCTTAGTTTGAGTACATAATCAGGCACTGGAACATGATTCATCCAACTTGTTCTTCGTTTTCTCACTCCCTTCTACCCATCTTTTAAACTTTGCAATTAGCTTTCGCCTTTTCGATTGAGCATGGCTGCCTCTCCTGAAGCCTAAACATGAGCCACAATGGCCTAATCTTGAACTGCTTGTGAGTTCATGATCTGATCTATACTCTGCAATCTCATCCACGTGATGGTCGTCTTGTTCTATATTTCTCCTCGTTAGCTCGTCCCTTAAGCATGCATTGCACCACCTCAGATATATCAATTCTTTAGTTTCAGCTGCCCTGTCCTTGTGAAGTTGTTCTACTTCTTTTGCTAATTTATTGTAAGTCTCTAGGGTCGTCTCTTCCCCTTCAATCTGCACCAATGATTTAACCTCGTTAGTCATGTAAAGACGATTATGCCTAGACGTATTAAATAGAAATTGTTGCTTTTTCCAATAGCGCTATCTAACTTCTACCTAGTGCAATTAATTTTGTTTTCACTTCTTTTCTTGTCCATTCGGAGTACTATGCATCAAACATGTCAAAAGTATTACCCATTTCTATGTGTTTTGTGTGTGTGAGTGCGCGCTGTAAAGGAAAGGTAAAAGATGTTTAACCTTTGAAGCAGCTGATTTTTCTGCCAACTTGCTTAAAAGATCATTTCTCTCTCCTTGCAACCGCTCTGAAGCTATTTCCAGCTCCCTGATTTCATCAGCCATATTCTTGATCCAAATATCCTTCATTTCTAGCTCTTTTCTAGATCTGGAAATCTCTGTTTCTTTGGCTACAATTTGCAAGTTTTGCTTTTTCAGGACATCCATATGTTCAAGTCTCTGAATTTCTGCCTCCATTAATGAAATCTCCTTCGTGAAAAACTCGGCTCTCATTATTTCCAATAGTAATTTGTTTTGAAGCTCCATTAGCACCATTTCTTCCTCTTTCAAATTTTGATAACGAAGAAACCGCAAATTTAGATCTTGTATTTGGCTTCTTAAACCGGAGATTTCTTCTTGCGTATGCAGAAACTCTATTGAATTCTCATAACAGGCTTCTGTAAAGGCATCAGACTCTATACAAGGGAGAGATGCTGAATCAAGGCTGTGAAAACTCTCTTCATCATCCCTATACATTTCTTTAGAGTCAGTTTGTACAGAATTTTCTTGGATTTCTGATAATGATGGAGCTTTCGAAACAAAATATCTGCCTGCAATTTTTGCAAAAACGATACCAATTACAGTAATAGCTACTGGAATTCCAGCTTTCACAAGAACTGGTTTCATAGCCTCCACCTTACTGGTCGAGCTCTCCATGTTTTTCAACAAAATAAAGGATCCAGTAGCTTTAGATCTTCCGATACAACTGAACCGAGTGGACAAAAGGGATATTTAGGTAGCCAACCTTAAATCTATCGAGAACAATGAATTGAGTATCGAGTTTTGTATAGTTTTTTGGTTTGATGGCACACCATGATGAGGGGTTTATTTACATAAAATAGCTTTTCCTAGATTCTTTACTTTGTGTTTGATTAGAGAAATTGAGTCTTTTGCTTCAATAATGAACGAAGGCATGCATTTGATAACCAAAGGCTTCTTTTTCCCTTCCGCCTTCCTTTTGGAATCTGATTGAGTGAATAAGTTTTATTTGGCATTGGAGGACTATATGCTTTACCCCTGGTTCGATGTTGATTACTTGAGAATCACTCCTCTCACCCACTAGTTTTCAACCATACATTCTAAAAAAATGAAATACTTTTACAATTTCTTGTAACTTTTCTATACTTTTTAATCACACATTCTTATTAAAAAAAAAACAATTTTTTTTACAGTTTCTTGTAAATTTCTCTACTTTTTAGTCACACATTTAAATATTCTAGTCTGGTATTCAAGTCGAAAATCCTTGGGCACTAAATTTTAGTGCATTGTGTTCGATACAGTATTGAATGTCGAACGAGAAACAATATTTTAATAGAATATAGTTCTAAACACGACTTTAGCAATTACTGGTGTCAAGTAATCAAATGAATGGAATGACCAGTATGGAACACAAGCCCTTGTTTGATTCCCATTATTTTAAAAATATATTTTTCTCTCTTTTACCTTATATGGTGATGAAATAAAATAAACGCAAAATGGAATATATAAATATAGTTAAATTTTGTATGTATTCTTTTATTAAGAAATGATCTACTAAGCACGGTAAATGACACGCCAATTCATTTAAAATTCACTATAAATTTATTCATTACCATGTCAACGGTGTNAAATATATTTTTCTCTCTTTTACCTTATATGGTGATGAAATAAAATAAACGCAAAATGGAATATATAAATATAGTTAAATTTTGTATGTATTCTTTTATTAAGAAATGATCTACTAAGCACGGTAAATGACACGCCAATTCATTTAAAATTCACTATAAATTTATTCATTACCATGTCAACGGTGTTTAGTAGATTGCTTCTCTTCTTTTATTAGTCCATATTTTATAATTTTAAACTGCTTTTTTTAGGCCTTAAACTGTTCATGTAGCCTAGGGGAACAAATTATCTCTTCTTTATTTTCGGGAACGTGGCAGTTGAAGTGGTTTTGAAGGGAATTTCCAGATTCACAAGTTGTGTCGTATACGAAATAGAGAAGAATGAAAAGACGTAAGAAGCAGTTGATTGAATAAGGTTCGCGTCGACATTTTTTAAATACAATTTAATTTTGATAGTTTGTCGTGTACTATGATTTGTTTGCAGCATACTAATTTGTGCTCCAAAGCTCAAAATCTTCACGGCGGAATGAATTAGGTGTTGATGCATTTGGTCCTCGTACTTTTGCATATAGATTATCTATAAGAAATTTGATGAATGAGGACAATTTTCATTTTTAAAGTTAAAATGAGTATCAGTTTTGTTCTTGATGACAAGGTAACTAGAGTTCCTTCCACTTCCACTCGAAAAGGATATTGCATAGCGTATCTGAGTACGCATTATTCATCAGGGAAGTATGAGTGTGCTGACTTGACTTCATTTTTCGATATTTTTCAGATGGGATCATGGGAGGCCGATCAAATGTTAAAGACGAGTTTCTTTGCCGTTTTGTTTTTCCGGAAAGACCAGGAGCTTTGATGAAATTTTTGGATGCTGTGAGTCCACGTTGGAATATAAGTTTGTTCCATTATCGGGGACAGGTTGCTTCTCCAAACCTTGTCTAATCTCATCGTATTAATCCATATCTGACTAGCACAATTCGTCTGGTCACCGTGTGTATAGGGTGAAACTGGCCCAAATGTGTTAGTTGGTATTCAAGTTGCTCGCACTGAGATGGATGAGTTCAGGAACCGTGCCAACAGTCTTGTATACAGTGGCGGACCCAGAATCGAAACGCAGCCCGGGCGGACATCGACCAGCAGCGACCGTAAGAGGGAGATCGTTTATTAATATTTAATTATATGATATCAAATCATCCTACTCATAGCATGCATGTATGCCAGTTGTTCGGGCTTGCCGGCCAGAGAATGAGGTGAGGGTAGCCTCGAGATGTCGAACCTCGGGGGTCAAACCTGCGATCCGTGAGAGTTGGTATTATTCATCAGGGAAGTATGAGTGTGCTGACTTGACTTCATTTTTCGATATTTTTCAGATGGGAGGCCGATCAAATGTTAAAGACGAGTTTCTTTGCCGTTTTGTTTTTCCGGAAAGACCAGGAGCTTTGATGAAATTTTTGGATGCTCTGAGTCCACGTTGGAATATAAGTTTGTTCCATTATCGGGGACAGGTTGCTTCTCCAAACCTTGTCTAATCTCATCATATTAATCCATATCTGACTAGCACAATTCATCTGCTCACCGTGTATATAGGGAGAAACTGGCGCAAATGTGTTGGTATTCAAGTTGCTCGCACTGAGATGGATGAGTTCAGGAACCGTGCCAACAGTCTTGGATACGAGCATGAACTAGAAAGCGATAACGAAGCATTCCAGCTTCTGATGCGACGAATGAGGTTACTTTGTTATACAAGTGTATGATGGCTCTTCCTAATCAGGTTGAGTTTGTAGCTTTCAAGCAGAATTCCTGAGAGATTGTACCGTTTGCCACTATCATATCTGGAGCAG
>CAIGRQ010062241.1:0-10255 GCA_903798375.1 Fraxinus sp. D2006-0159 | reverse complement strand
ATTTTTACATTCAAATTTCATCAGAATCAATGCATGTACGAGGAAAGAGGCTATGAGTGCTGCACCGGATGCAAACCGTCTCACAAGTCGCTCGTGCATGGTCGTCAACTTTTTTTTATTGGAATTGTAAAAACTCATTATGATAAGTCGGTTCACTCGACCTATAAATCAACTCGTGTCAGTTGACGTGCAGCTCGTCCTACTTAACATCCTACAAGAGGTCCTAATGAACGAAATTTTCTTGGTACGCAGATTATCTGGACAGTTGAAATGTTGTTTGGGTAGGAAATAAGTGGTGGACAGGACAATTGATTCATTAGATTTCATATGACCTGTGAGTGAGACAAAGACCAGCGTATTTAATTGGCCTTCACACATATATTTGTATATTGTGAATGACTGAAATATTGCTTATCAATCTCAATTGGACAAGGCTGCCATGTAAACTTGGGCCCTGGAAAGGGAAGAAACCGCGACCTATTCATTTCATTTTTCGACCGAAAAGACAAGACCATCAATGACAATTTCCGTCTGAAAAATGTTGACACCACATAGTTTTTCAAACTAGTTTTCTTTTCTTCCATCTAACACTTCTCCAAGAAGCCTTCTACCTTCATAGATGTCATTCAACAGTTTTATCAATGATAAAACAGACGTATAGTTACACATCCGGATTGGAATTTTCGAAATGATTACATCAACAAAAAATTAGAACCTTTTATTGAAAACTATATACACAAATAATAAGGAAACGTGAAATTTCAAAAACAAAAAAGATATAGAAAAAGAATCATTAACATACAACAAATGGGATTAAAAAAAAAAATTGTTCCGTTTCTACGTCGAAAGTTTCAATATAGTTAGTTGACACTCAAGAAGCGATACTTGGGATGTTGAGGTTGAGATGAGTGAGAAACGGACGAGCTCTCAAGAAAAGATTTTAATTGTTTGGAGAATTCCTTTGGCTTTTCAATATTAACAGCATGTCCTGCATTTTTTATCACTACTAGCTTGGCCTTCTCCCCTATATGCCTGCAAAATTTTAACTCAAGAGATAAAAACAAGAAGTGAAAATAACACATGACATGATGACATGCTTTGGTATAATAGATTTTAAAAAGTTAGTGTATCATCATGTCGTGTCATGCATAATGTAGAAGTTTATTATTCTTACATCTGGAGTCTGTGTCCCAATTCTACCGGAAATATTCTGTCTTGCTCTCCCCAGATGATCAGTGTAGACTGTTTCAAGAAACAAAATTTGAACACGAACAATCTAAAACGGAATTAAGAATTTTATCTATTTCTTAAGAGTTTTTCAACATGTAAAATTATTATATGTGAGTATAGTAAACCTGTATTATTTTTGGAATATTAGAAATTTGTCTATCTTTGAGTATTGCTTGGATTAGTTCCTTCTTCTGTTTTATATGATCTGTACAGAAAACCTGCCCAAGTAATTGAATATTGAATATACGCTTGAAAAAACTGATTGAATGAGAAAAAATGGAAAAATAAATAAAAATAAATACTTACATCGATATAATCAGAAAGGAAGCAAGACGGCACGACTTTAACAGGCTTCACAAAAGCAAATTTCATCAATTCCCTTAATTTATCCGGCGTTTGTGGCATCAAAATGCTGGCGGCTTCATCCAAATCCGCCACCTGAAAAAGCCCATCTCTCATATCTTTCTCCTCCAGGCACACGCCGGTGCAGCAAAGCACCACCTTCTCCACCGCCTGTGGAAACTGCGCCGCCATGCTGTACCCAACAAACCCACCATAACTTATCCCCACCAGGCTCAATTTTTGCACCCCATACCTCTCCATCAATCTCATAACACATTGTGCCTGAAACACCTCTGTTCTCTCTGGCCTCTTTGTGGTGGAGTCTCCGAAGAAGAGAAGATCCGGCACGTATATGTTGAACCGGGGCATGAAGTGGCGGAGAAGATCCCCGTATTGCCACATTGCGTTGGCTCCGAAGCCATGCACGAGGAGGAGATTAGGTTTTGTTGGCTTCACAGTTTTTGGTGCCCAACAATGCATGATGGTGCCGTCCTCTAAATCCGTCGTCACCGACCGTAGCCCGGAATACGAGAAAAAATTCCGGTACAGCCAATCTGCTGATCCTGTGAAACTCAGGCATCTGGCCATTCTTTATCCACTTCGATTATCAAAAAATTTCTATAAAATCATTTATAGAAATATCCTTCTTCAGTGGGTTGGTTTAAAATTTACAACTAATAAAAAACAATGTTGAATTGAAGGAATTGGTGCGAAGGCAAGGCATCGACAATATATAGGGTTTTCAAAGGAGAGATTGTTCACAAAACTACATTTGCTGGCGTTTGTTTCGGTTCACTTTCGGCAAATATAATTTATTTATTTTTCTAAAAAGAAGAATAATATGAACATCGTGTTGGCCATTTAATTTAGGTAAAGGCCGGCAAAGGCCAAAGTGTCATAGGAGGGTACAAAAAATCAGTAGAAACCTATGATCGTGATGGCATATTGAACGGTTGGCGATCCATATCCTTAGGCAAACACTGAAGCACTGCCAAAATGGCTATCTTCTTGATGTATGGCTGAAAGAAAGAACGCTTAACCTATTTTGATTATAACAAATGCAACCCGGCTTTGAATTATGAAAAAAAATTATAGTGAAATTCTACTCTGAAGAAATCAACCAACAATAAACTGGACAATAAGATTATCTTAATATAAGAGGAGACGAGACCATTTTCACAGACTTTAGCAATAAATTTGATTCTTGTACTGGATTCTTTGGGATTTCGAACACCTGCAGCCTACCAAATCATGTCTTCTGGTAACCGCATAATGTACAAAAGCTGCATGGAACGGTAATTTTGTGCATTTTACCCCTTGAAGCGGACAACAATGCAGGAGATATCATCTTTACTTTCTCTGTTCAATGCTTCCGCTGCTAATTGTTTGGCTGCTTTCTGGGGGTCTTTGATCTTCTTTGCAATATCAATGGCCTCTTGATTCGACATTACCTGGAGCATCCACAACCAAGAGGAACCCAATATGGGGGTTGGTTATATATCCAAAAGTAAAAGAAGGAGATGGGACAAGTAAAGGTGGGAGCAAGTACGCACCTTCCACAAACCGTCGCTAGCAAGGATAAGAAGTTCGGTGTAACCATCAATTTGAGCATTTGTAATGTCAGGGTCGGACCGCAGGTGAGTTTTCAAGTTTTTGTCTCCAAAAGCACGAGAAACAGCTAACTGGCCATTCACTCTTGCAACGTCTCCTGGTATAAGAAGCATGAGAACATGTTTTAATGACTTGCATACCTTGAGCAGTCCAAAATAATATGATTCTACACCAAGCAAAATATGCTCCATCTCAACATGAGTACAGCAATGATTTGATCTCGTCCAAAAGTTCAGGAAGAACAAGAACGCAATCAAATGAAATAAACGTTTTAGCACAAGAGTGAGTCTTCTCCAGTAAATGAATTCTGTATGCATATTTATCAGTTGCAGGAGCAATTCTTGAAAAGTGAATAATTTGTGCGTAAAGTACAAAGATTGAAAAACTATTTTATCAACAAATCACCAAGATTGTTAATAGAAGAATGGATGGGTGAAGTGGTCGTGCATATCCTATTTTATCAACAAATCATGCAAATCATCTACATATTCACCACCAAGCATGCTGTCTTCCGAAATTGCTTAACCTAAAACCACAGACAAGTTTATAGCATATAACACAGACGGATACTCCCCAATACATATATTCAAATGTCATAAATCACGTGCTAATAGGTTCACTGCATATACCATTTGGACCTTGTCCACTTAACCTATCCATTTCCAGAACCTTTCCCAGTTCAACTAAATCCTCAAGACTTCACCTTTCAGACAGTGTTTATCAAATGCAATGTTCTAGCTCTAGCCAAGTGCTATCATTCAGCTTCTAAGGTTCAGAAACCACAAGGGAAAAAAAAAATCTACATTTCAAGTATCATATAGTTGCCTTTTGTGCAATCAGCTTTACTCAAAAGTGAAACTTTCATCCATTATTTTGGTGAAAGTTACCAGTCATAATTCAGATCCAACATAGATTTAACTCATTCCAAGAGAATGAACTATATATCCATCAGAATTAAAAGACACCCCACATATTTAAACCAAAAGAAATATTTTTGACATGACCATATAAAAGCAGACCCCTGCATTGAGAAGTTGAAAGTGATATGCATAGTTCAATCTTATGTTACGAGAATGGCAATAATTGGATTGCCCCAGGTTAGGTCACTATGCTTGGTCTCCAGTTGAGATAAGCTGTCTCAGAGCAGAGTCAATATAACACGGGTGTTCTAAATAATCTGAAATGCTTATTTCAGCAATATATATATAAAATTCATGCAAATTTTTGAGGTTCCCGTTTTAGACAATGATAAGATCCTGTAATTGCACAACACCACCCATTATTTGGTCTAAAGAATATATTTCTCAAGTCAGTGAAGTCAAAAGTGCATGCAGGATAGAGTAATATTTCTAATTTCTATCATCATTGTGCGACTCTTTTTATCTTTTGTGTCGCACGTCTGCAATTGGTTCTTACATTGGCAACTTGGGGTTAATCCACATCTTTTACAAGAAATATCATTAATACAGATTAGTGGATAATTGCAAGGACTAATACGAAATAATATATTTATCACAATACCTGGCAAGTTAGAGACAAATCCACCTCTGTTTTCAATGCTACCCCGCTCCGTGTTGGGCTCATGGTCAATGGACATCTGTATAGCCTGCCCCTTTCTGGAAAGGACAGCTCGTGAATCTCCGACATTGGCTACCCACAGATGTCGACTATTTATAAGAATTGCAGTTACAGCAGTGGACCCACCTCGTCCCAGGTCAGGAGTATGCGAGAGAATTGCCTGATCGGTTCTTTCATAGGCTTTCACAATAGAAGTATTTGGATCGGACCAAAAGTTGTCCTGTAATGATTCAATGCGGTGAACAGATTAATTGGATACCTTTTTCCCAGCACTTGAAAACAAATCATTTTTAACACACCATTTTTTTAAAGTTACAGGAGTAATTATATCAATTTTATCAAACACCACTCTTCTTTTATATAGATATACCCCATTGTAGAAACGTGATTTTCATAGAGTAACCAACCTCCTTTAAAATATTGGAAAACAGATGCTTCTGTAAGTAAGCTGGCACACTATCACCTAGATGTCCGTCATAAATAGCAAATATTCCCAACTCACGACCATTCGTGTGTAAAAATTTAGCAACATGGTAATCCTCCATAGGATGATTTGCTTTTCCTTTTACTAAACTGAATCCATATTTGACAGGTCCCTGCTGGCTTCTTCCCTTCCCAGAGCCGCAAGAAGAACGTCCTCCTGAAAGCTAAAGGAAAAGAAGAACTCGAGCTTTGAAATCCACCGGAATCTTATAGAAGAAATAAAGAATAACTAAAGCGAAAAAAATTCACACGTTGAAGAAACAAATCTAATTCCTTCCTTACTCAAGTTCCTCTCTCAGAATTAGAATAAAATAAACACAGAAATCATAGGCCAATCTCCAAACAAGGAATTGTTGACCAGGACACAGCTGTGCAACAAGGACTAGTGGTGCAGATATGAGTAGAAGAAAAAAACAAAAACTGATCTCTAATACCATGTTAATTGTTAACCCAATTATGAGTATGTGCTTCTGTCGAAAACAGAATTCATATAGGCGGAGTCTCTTATTTGATTTTTAAACCACTCCAGATAAGTATCAAAGAGTTGAAGCAAGAGGGCCTCTCTTCACCAATAATTTCATTCTCAAATCGAGCATCAAATCACATACATGAAAACAAACTATTCTTCCCTCCACGGTTTCTCTATGCTAGTTGTACCTCCACATTTATCCGATGTAATAATAATTCGTAACTATACCAAAGGCATATATCTGAACTCATAAATCATTAACCCTCGTTCATACCGACATAACCCATGTAATAAGCACACTTTAAGGATCCCAAGGACATCTCAAGGAAATTATACCACAATCAAAATTGAACTTACCTCATAATTCAGCAAAAACCTTGAGAAAACTTGAAAAAAAAAATGCACAAACTATATATTGATAACCACAATTCGTGTCAAAGCCTAAAAGAAACTTAAAATATGAACATGGCTGAACTCCAAAATCTCTCAATAACACAGCAGTCAATAATCTCACCTGAGGGAAACAGCATAAATTATCCATATAATTCAGAAGCCCCACCTCACTCTCCTCTACAATTCAACATCTACCTCGTACTACTAAAAAGCTGAAAATCCACAACCTGTAACTTAAAGAAAAAAAAAGGAAGAAGAAAGGTTCTTGATAATGAAAATCCAAATAAGAAACGTATTCAATATTCAATTTTTCTTTAAGAAACAAGAAAATAACCGAAATCGCCGCATGGAAATCCTAAAATACCACTTACCAATCCACCAATCCCCTAATCAAGAAAAAATAAAATCCGTGGGCTACTGATATGATTTGACTATGCTGCTAAAATAATCCTTACGCAGACAACTATGGTTGTGTATAAATCAAACAAATATATATGTAAAGATCACAAAAGGAGAAAATAACAAGAAAAAGAAAATAACAAGACAACTATCGTTGGTGCAGGCGAGAATAGGTGCCGAGAGACCAAAGGCATTGGGGTTCGGCCTCCCCTTTTTTCCTATTGACTTTGTTGTCTTTATTATTTCTTTATTGTTTTGTACTAAAGTAAAGGACACAGCCAGTCAGAGGTAGTCTCCGTTTGTTATTACAGCTGTTTAATCACTCGTCCATTCTTGTTTCAAAGGTGTCAGGCTTCTCACAAGACACAAGAAAAAGGGCTTTAGTCCGATACACATTATTTTTAAAAGAATGTATTTTTTTGATTGATTTGATGGGGAATATATGATTGAAAAAGAAAGAAAAATTATTGATATGATGAAAAATATTATTTTATTAAAAAATATGAGATTGAAAATGAGTGGAAGAATGAGAATAAAAAAAATAATGTGAATCAAACATGGACTTATATTTTTTTAGGGAAAATTGCAGCAGCGGTCCTTACCTTTTTCATTTTTTTATAGAATTTACCCTAACCTTCAATTTGTGTCAACGAAAGATCCTAACCTTTCATAAATATGCACTTAAAGTCCAATTGAATGGAAACCATCATTGGGTAGGTAGTTGACCAAGAAAGTGGTTTTTGATCAATTTTAACTAAAATAAAATAGTAAAATGGTAAACTTTTTTATTTAATCCCATAAAACAATCATTTGATTATTTGACTGTCATGGTGTTTTTGCTGCAATCTTGTTATGAAATACAAGAAATTTACCAAAATCATCTTATGCTAGAAATTGGTTTTTCCAGCAACTGAAATAACGAAGGTCAAAATCGATTGGTTTTGGTTTGATAGTGGTGGCGATAGTTTACTGTGCAGCTCGTGAGATAGATGACTGTAATCAACCGACTAACGGTGGTGTCGATGTTGTTGTTGGTTGGAAAACGGGACGAGGTGGGGAAGGGGAAGGGGGTAGGGTAGGGTAGGGGCTTGAAGGAGAGAATCCTCTTTTATATATTAGGGATTATTTATTTAATGTGGAAATTGTAGAGTTATCATTTTATCATTTTACCCATTTCAATTTGGTCAAAATTCACTTTTGCTGGCCAACTAATGGTCAAATTAAATTGATGGTTTCCATCCAGTTGGACTTCATGTGCATATTTATGAAAGGTTGGGACCATTGTTGGTACAAATTGAAGGTTATGGTAAAATTTATAAGAATTGAAAAGATTAGGGACCCTTGCTGCAGTTTTCCCTTTTTTAATTTTCGTACTTTGTTCTGATTTGGTCCTCGTGTGGGGTCCCTATTTATGGTCAGCCCATACACTTTTTTTATTTTTCAACTTGGAGTTTGCTTTTAACTGTTCGTTACCACCATTATCAGGTTTTATCTCCAAGCCTTTTTCAATTTTATTTTTTTTAATACCCAAGTTTCCCAACTTACACCAGACTATATCTTGGACCACCAGTCATCAGTCCCTCAGTAACTGGCAGAGGTAAACCGTGAATTATGCCCAAATTGACCAGGGTTCGTGCACCATTTATACTCCTGGTCCAAGAGAGTCTCCTCCATGATTATTACATCACCAAACTGCTTCAATCAAGAATGATTATTACATCATTCAGCTGCTCCAACCAGGAATCGAACTCTCCACGTTGAGGTTGCAAGCCCAACAATGCCCATCATTTGTCAACTTGGTTGTGCCCCGAAGGCGCCTTTTTCAATTTATTATTCCTTGGTGCGCTAGATAATTTTTAATCCCAATGAATCTACCTTTCTTTTTGAACTATTGTTCCATCCTTCCTTTCTTTTTTGTTTCCCTAGGATGCAGCATAATTAATAAAAAATAAAGGGCATGAGAAATTATAGAAATGCTCAACAGTAATATAATCTTTGACCCTCTGAAGAAAATAGAATAATTCTCCTTGTACAACTTTGAGTTACAATAATGGATGACAATCTCTCACAAGGGGGGTGAGGCCCTCGATTATTTTATTCTTGGACCCCACCCCCTTGTGAGAGGTTGTCATCCATTGTTGTAACCCAAGTATTGTACATGTAGCATTTCTCGAAGAAAATAACACAAACTTATTTGGAAAATAGATGATATTGAGGGAAAGAACATATGAAACATTTACTAAATGTATTGTGTCATCTTCTTAAGATCATTTTTGATAAATCGGACGTGATTTGGAGCATAGTTATTATACTTGACCAATCTTTCTAGGCACTGAATCGATTAAGGCATTGGTTGATCACTTGTGGGACAGATGTTGCTGCTTGAAATTTTTTCTTAGAAAATAATTAACGTTTTTAAGTTATTTGTCATTAAGAATTATTTGACAAAACTTCTTATAAAAAAAATTAGCACATTTTGATAAATGTTAATGAAATATGTGGTTGAAAAATTGTGAGTCTCAAAAAAATATATAATTAAATTAAAGTTTGATCTATCGATAAAATTTTATCGATAAGCACTAATCATTTTTATGCCTGTGAATTATTGATTGTGTAAACTTATTTGTTACTATAAATATATGTCGCTCCCGTTTTTGTTTATCAACCAAAAACTTTTGTATATTAAAATATTCTATTTATTTTAGCTAAAAATAATTTCTCTACGACAATTATTCATTTATATTCTATATAAAAAGGGCCTATAGTTTTTCAGAAACATATGAACTTATAATTGAAGATATAATTATAATTTACAAACGAGTTAATTTCACAAACGGTCACTGAACTTATCTAAAAATTACAAAACATCCACTGAAATTTAAAACTTACAGAAACGGTCACTGAAGTGTCTGTGCTTTCACAAATGGTCGCTGAATGATCGTTATAATTTTAATTCAAACTTAAAAGACCAAAACACTTGGACATATAAGCTTGACCACTTCAAGTACAAATTTCTTGCTATTAAATGCCACATTTGGAGTAAATTAGATNTTAAAACTTACAGAAACGGTCACTGAAGTGTCTGTGCTTTCACAAATGGTCGCTGAATGATCGTTATAATTTTAATTCAAACTTAAAAGACCAAAACACTTGGACATATAAGCTTGACCACTTCAAGTACAAATTTCTTGCTATTAAATGCCACATTTGGAGTAAATTAGATGGAAATTGTAAAAGTGATATTTTAATTCTCGTTTTGCCTATAAATATTTAGATATGAGATATAAGTATTTTTTCTATGTTTTAGTGTGATTGTGCATAGACTTTTTAGCGTTCAATACACTTTTATTTATTTTAGTTCACATAAAAATATAGTGTATTCTTATTTAAAAGTAGTTGACTTACTCAGAAATTTGCACTTGAAATGGTCAAACTTTTATGTCCGAGTGTTTTGGTCCTTTAAGTTTGAATTAAAATCATGATAGTCCTTCAGTGACCATTTGTGAAATAAATTAAAACTTCAGTGACTATTTCTGTAAGTTTTACACTTCAATGACCATTTTGTAATTTTTAGATAAGTTCAGTGATCGTTTGTAAAATTAACCCATTTATAAACATATAAAAAGGACGAAGTAGTTTTGCTCCAATAGTATGATTGCCAGTTGCCACCTTTCAATTTGGAAATCAGGGATCGATTATCATAATAAAGAATTAGGGAATTAAATTAAATTTTATTTTATTTTTTCCTCT
>CAIGRQ010062240.1:0-13576 GCA_903798375.1 Fraxinus sp. D2006-0159 | reverse complement strand
CGGTCCGTCCGTCTTGACACTTCTACCCAATATCGATTATTTTGTGTATAAGTAAAGGAAAAATTAT
The DNA here is from genome assembly GCA_903798375.1 of Fraxinus sp. D2006-0159. Lineage (NCBI taxonomy): Eukaryota > Viridiplantae > Streptophyta > Magnoliopsida > Lamiales > Oleaceae > Fraxinus > Fraxinus sp. D2006-0159. Next base: position 13,509 of record CAIGRQ010062240.1, on the reverse strand, counting down.
ATTGATTTTATTTAAAATGTTGTCCAATACTTATATTTGAGTTCCTTGGTGTACCAAATTTTTTATTTTTTATTTCTTATCATGTCAATTTGTATATACTGTAATTGAAACATCACAAATTCAATATCATTAACTATAAAACTATAAATACTCATATTACAATAAAATAAAATAATTGTTTTGTCCTTCTTTTAAAAATTGTAAGGCGTATCTCGTATCCATATTCGTATCCAAAATTCGGATCATTTTGAACCATATCCACATACCTTAATTTTTAAAATGAGAAGGATCAAGCTCCTAAATATATACCCGTATTCGGCACCCGCATCTGAATATCATAGGACTAGTTTGCAAAAACTAAATAAATAAAATTAACAAATTGAATAGAATCGCTTATCAGCATAAGAGAACATTACAAATATAAAGGTCAATTTCAAACTTACAAGTATATGCTCTAACCAAAACACTAAAAACTGGAAACTTTCGAGCCCTCAAATACAAGCTATGTTTGATCTAAATCGTGCAAAAGATTTGAGTTGTCATTTGTACATCAAAAGTGTACATTACTTGTGTTACCACATGGAACAATATAAAAAGTGATGTACATATAACATGATCGGAGATTTTTAACTCTTTTTAGTATCAATAACTTGTCTTTTTCTGACAATTTCTTTCTCCAATAATATTTGTTTTCCTTGAAGTTGTCTAGATAATTATGCATAAAATTTCAAATCTAGGGAATTTTAACTCAAAAAAATTGTTAATTCAATAGAACATGATGACCAAATTATACAAGGCAATATATATTGTTAATTCCTCAGTGGAACATTTACCAATAGAACTGATATTACTGAATTAAAAGTGCTTAATTTTATTGGTTTCTTAACTGAGGCCTGGTTTCAGTTTTTTTTTTAGCAATGGGTTAGAAAGCAAAGTAAAATTAAAAGAGATTGAATCTACACGAGGTTTAAATAGAACTTAGTAAATTTTATTAACCCTCTGGATTAGCACTTACAGGATGTAGTTTAGAGTTTGCTACGAGGGTTTGGGGGCAACTCAGAAATAAGCTCTCGGAGTTGATGGCATGAGGTGACAATGACATACTAGAGTCCTCCTTAGACCTATCAGTCAAAGGAAATCCAAAAAGATGATCCCCCCATATATCATAAGTATAATTTTCCTCAATCCCCATCTTTTCCTCAATTTTATCTGGTTGTTGATCACAAAGCTTGGAACCAGGAGCCCGCGCATGTGGAGCAATTGTAGATGTCGAAGCCAAAATAGGAGATTGACATGTCAAATGTGGAGCAGCCCTTCCAGCAACAGGAAATGTTGCAGAAGGCAACAGAACAGCTCTGCCAGCCACTTTTCTAGCTAAACTTGGCTTCTCTTGAGCAGGAAATAACCATTTACTGTTGCCAAGATTCAAAGAAAGCTCGGGCCCCAACACCTTTACCTTAGAGTAAGGTTCTGTAAACGTGCTTTTATCACATTGCTGATCAGCTACCTGACTGAATGTAGGTTTAGCATCCACAGATGTGACAGGTGAAAAGGGTGACGTTGGTGTAGAATTTCCACTATGACTGCTTGAAACTTCAAAAAGTCCACTTAGTCCTGAATTGAAACTCTTTTTCTTCCGTTGCCTTCTCCCCTTCCCCTTTCCAATTTTAACAGACAGGATTCCAGCTTGTGATGCATTTTGGATATCAGAACTCTCAACTGATACAGATTTTGACTTTAAAGAGGGAGATGGTGTAGTTTCCTGTTGAGCATTCAACAGAGTGTTGGTTTGCTTTTGATATCCCATCGACGGATTTATATTTTTTGAGGCACCGTCTTGATCATCAAAATCTAGCAAAGCGTCCTCTTTCTCATTTGATCTTATCGAACCACTCATTTTTGGGGATATGGAATATTCACAATGGTTTTTCAGATTATGATGCGCATGAGAACATTTTTCTGCAAAGCTCACAGTGGAGATGGAGATTTTCCCGCTCTTAAACAAGTATTTTTGAAAGCCAAAGGCCATCACATGTGGAAACAAGAAACAGAGCAGCAGTAACAATATGAAAACAGCAAGAATGATTGCAACCATAGATCTCTTAACGTGCATCCAGAATGTAGATCTTTTGCAGAAGCTGAGAACAAACATGGGTATACTGGCTTTCATAGGAATCACAAAAATACCAGAAGCCAGAACCAGTTGAAGGTCCCTCTGTATTGTAGATGTAGAGAAATCAATTTGATATGATATCTGCAGCTTTATAGATTCCCCAGGCTGAAGAGAAAAACCCTTGCAAGAATTTACTTGAAACCCATCCAAACCACATTCAGCTCCAGAAACATCAATTCGCTTTACCTCTAAAGGAAGGTCTCCCTTGTTGTTTGCGTACAGCTCTTTTATCATAGGCTGGGAACAGGTAAGACTTTTGTCTTCCATGTAGTTTGACATGTCTGGAGACAGAAAACTAAGTGGAGTTGGCAAGTTCAACTTAAATTCTAAACCTTGCACAGGAATAGCCTCCTCAAACAAGACCAAGGAAACTATCCCCCCAAATCCACGCAAAGATAACCACTCCACACCAGAGAGATTATTCCTTATCAGAACCGAACTTTTCCATTCACATCGATTGGAGGGACGAAAGAGAATTGGGCCAAAGGACGCTTTACTATAAGGATGAACAAAAGCTTCTGTAACTGCACTCTTTGCTAATGAGAAACCATATCTTGTAGGAGCAATGGATCCATTACCCACCAAACTGCTGGATGAAGACAGTTGCAGTAGAGTGTCAGATGTCCTGCACTCATCTATAATTTCTCCAGAATTCAGAACAAGCTGCATCACAATTGATTCTTGGCTTGGGTTTTTGACAGTTATCCACTGAGACCAATGACTTCCAACCTGAACTATAGGGAACAGAACTTCATTTTCATCAAGAACAGACATTAATGGTGTAGTCGCATGAGATTTCCAGTTTCTAAGTACCAGTTCGTCTGCTTCTCTTGCATCCACTGCCTTCAGATATGGATTTACATCAATAAATGGCCATACGCAAGAAAATCGAAATAAACAATTTTAAGCATAAAAGTGACACATTTAAAGATGGAAACAAGATACTGAAAGTCGATGCAGAGTCAAAATATGTATAGATGACATATCACACAATTACAGGATGAACCATATTTTGATTAATCCATAATTGGACAGAGTCCATCTGCACTATAACAAGAACTTTGCCAACCTATAGAATTTTAGAAGCAGAAAGTAGAAGGTTGAGTACCGGAAATGTGATCTATATTTTGCTCCTAGTAAGAATAAATTCCAAGAAACAATTAGATTTCCTATTATTTGTAGATAAAAGTTACATGTTTTAGCCATGTACTGCAGGTAGTGGAAACTTCCATGAAGTGCTACAGAATCCTACTAATCCAACAAACTGAAGTAAAAAATAAGAAGACTTCCACACCTCATCTATTTATAAGAAGTAATGAACAGATTGCGTTCTGGCCTGGCATTTCTCCAGATACGAGTCATAAGTTATTCTAACAATTTTTTTACCCAAAATCAATTTCATTGTAACTATAAATTATCTCTCAATTGCATTTCCTTACAGCACATGTCAAGTACCAACCAACTAATCAATTAAATCAATTGCAAACCTCATGTATCACATCCTAGTTTTAGAACTCAGAATTGATCTGTGCAAAAAGTAAAGATGCAAAATACAAACCAAATTCACTCATAATAACATATCGGTTTAAGATCCCCTTCTCTCTTCTTTTCCTTTCATTCCTTGCACAGTTAGGAGTGATCAGAATGTCAAACTAACAGGTTTATAATCTATTGATTGCTTTTTGCTGCGCTGTATGAAGTAGACCATCATGTCTGGTGATAGCATCAGCTAGATAAACCTAAATTATACTGATTGTGCTAGTTAAATAACAAATCCTGACAATGCAATGCATTCCAGTGAGAAAATTTTATTTCAGACAGAAAAATGGAGAAGAATCCGTATACCTTCATCTCTGATGGTGGCTGCATGCTGCTACTTAAAGATATTTGGGAATTGGCATGTTCTACATCGTTGGACTGCTGTCTATATCCGATAGAAGAGTACAATTCATGTTGTGGACAAACACCGATCACATCTTCACAGGGAATTTCAATCTGAGAACTAGTATCATTTATTAGTATGACCAATTTGCAGCTCGTATTTACATTAGAAGTTTCCAATGGACTGTTAACGATAACAGCAACTTGTGTGACAGTATTAGGAAAAAGTACAAGACCTTCCATGTATTTAATATGAAAATGTGCATTGTTTTCCCCGAGTTCCGCAACTTTGATAAAACTCAGTAAATAAGGAGAGTCATTTCTCACTGAAAGTGCAATAACAGCTCCTCTTGTATCACATGGCATTAAGGGTTCCAGGGATACTGAAACAGGACGAATAGGTTCATCATAAGTGGTATTTACACTCAGTTGTGCTTCAAGAGGAACCATTAGTGTATCGATCTTATTTTTTGAAGATCTCAGCAACTGCATACAGATTGCACCGAAAACTTTTCCTTCAAAATGGAATGACAGATCTAATTCCATGATAGTCTCTGTTTTTTGAGGACCAATCTCCCAATTTTTATGTGGCCTCATGGCAATCTGTGGTAGACCAACTTCACCGCTTTCAGCATCCAACCATTCTTTAGCACTCAGCACACGGAACTCACTAGATTCTGCAATACCACAAGTGCTACATATTGCTTTTGACGAGTGGGAAGTATTTCCGGAAGAAATTGATAGCCAAGCAGTTACTTCCTCAACGTAGAGGGCTTCATCAAAAGGATTAAACAAAGACAAATTCTTTCTCCACCTTCCACTGGAGGAAACACCAAGACCAATTAAAGGCTTTACACCATAAGGGGACTCAACAGCAAAACCTTTAGCTGGAATCAAGAAACCACCAAAGCTCGTCTGCAAAACTAATTGTGTTGAGGATGAACCTAACTTTGTTGGCAAAAACACGAAACAAACTGATGCGACTTCACCAGGAGCCAGCAAAAAATCACTAACATTGCACGAATAGAACTGTGAGTTCGTACTATAAGGCTCATAGACATTCAAAATGTTGTCACTGCCAATGTTCTTCACTGTTAAAAAAGCTATGGAAGGAAAATGCAAGCACTTGCGTCCCCAATCAAGCAGAGAAGGTTTAATTTCCACATGTGGTGTTGAAAATCTGTCCAAAAGGTCAGATTTGACTGTTTCAATATTCTCGGTCAATTTCAGATTTCGGGTTTTGTGGGCAAGTAAAGGCCTTATACAAGAAGTAACATCATTTTGTTGATCATTCATTGAGTCATGACATGGCAATCCACAATAACTCTCTTGGTAGTACACAGAACATGAAATAGTCCTGCCACCCAATAATCTGAACATGCCACTGTCTGATGACCGACTTAGGCTATTTTTCTCTTGGTTTAGTCCAGCAGACAATCTAATATCAGCGTGAACCCTAGAAACATCTAATACTTCAAATTTAGGACCATTTTTTTCACATAAAAACCCAGCCAATGTTGATGGGAAACAGAATGAATTCGAATGAGGACATACATTGTCCATACTATGTTGCTGCACCAAATGTTCCGCTACAAACTTCGAGTTAATATGATCATCAAATATATCCGGAAAATTTACATCAGAACTGCCTTTGTAGGACCGGCATGCTTCAAATTCCAACTGATTCTGTGCTCCATTAATTAGAGGTGCCTCAAATGTTATGAGGGCGAAAAGAGCACACAACAGAACCTCCACAAAGTGAAATGCTTTGGAGAAGTGAAAAACTCCCCTGAACAACATAAATTAAAAGCTGATATCAAAACAATAATTCACAAGACTACTAACACGAAAATATTTAAGAAATACACATTGAGAACTGTGATTGCCACCTGCAAAGTAGTCAAAACTCCACATTGATCATTGCAAACAAAAGGACACAAATAACAATAATCATAAAAAGAACATCAGTGACAGAAGAATGAACAGAACTATCAAAAAATGTAGTACCATTTATTTATGAACTAAATAGAAGGTAGATAACAAACACTTAGGGTGTGTTTGATTGCATTTATTTTTCATGTCAGTTGTCCACCCATATTTCTACTTTGAGAGTTTGATTGCTATTTTTTTCCATTGAAAATATGACTTAAGGAAAACATTTTCTTTGGAAGGAGTAGGTTTTATTTTCCTTAAAATAAGGAAAACATTTTCTTTTCTAGAAGATATTTTCCAATGCCAATCAAATGCACCCTTAGCTATGCGTCTATGCATTAAATACACAAATAAACCCGTTAATAGAAGATCAGTTATTAGAAGAGGAGTAGGGAATTATAGAAGAAAACCCATTATTTTCCATATATGGTGGAGTGTAAACTTTCACTTAGCATTGCCATATACACATAAAAGCTCCAAAACACTTATCAAACAAAAATCCATCAGACGCCAGTTCTATTACATAAAAGCTTTCGACGACAAACACTGAACCCTAAAAAAGTTGCCATCATCGGAAGAAACGATTTTTTACCATTACACCAATAAAAACACTAAACCCATATAAATTTTTCGTTCTTTTCCCGAAACAAAAAACTTAAATCATTCGAAACAGGAGAAAACTTTTTTTTCTAGAGCAACAAAAATCGGGGATTGAAGTTGAAAACCAAAAGGGCGCCTTAAAAATGGGAAAAACTTGGAAAATCGGAGCTAGAGAAAGATGAAGTTACCGGAGGTCCGACATGTTGGAAAGCTACAGTTAACAGCTTATTCTTTAATCATGAATAGGGTTTCAGGGACCCTATCTGAGAGCAAAAACTACAAAATCAATACTTTTTTTCTTTCTGGGATTTGATAATTTTGTGGGGGTTTTGAAATAGACACCTGAGAAGAGCAGATGAATGGCCTACGCGAGAGAAAAAGCCGAAGAAAATGACGTGCGTAATTTACTCTATTGCCCTTGTCATTATAAAGAAATGATTATGGGGTTAATCGTGATTAGACAGAGGTTAAGTGAAGGTTAAATTGGGATTTTAAGAAGGACAAACAAGTTTGAAATTCTCCTCGCTGGTTCGCTAAAATCTAAACAAGTTTCGGCAATGACTATGTTGGTCTCTTTTTTAGTTTTAAAAATTGGTTCGACCATTGATTTGACTATTGATAATTTTTCTATCAAAATATTCGATGTACTTGAATTTTTATAGTATCAGTAATTAAATTTATAGGGCATAAATTGTATATAGTTATAGTTAAACATTGTGAAGTGTATATGAGCATGTTTATGCCAGATTTTAATCTGATTTTAAAGTCAAACAATCAATATCAACCACATTTTTTATGGGTTTCACATCTTTTCAACCACACATTTCAAAACTTTTATCACAATCCACTTAAAATCTGATTTTAATCTACACCAAACACCCTCTATATTACCAAATAAGTCATTAAAATTAATAAAGTATTCATTTCGTGTTAATATAAATTTTTATTACATTAAAATTTAAGAATAATTATATTCTCATTACATCTTTTATTAAATGCACCACATACTATGTTAAAGTCTTGTTTTAATTTTTTTCTTAGCTTGCAAACATTTTCCTTGATCACGTTTTCGTGGAAACATATTAAAAACGGACTAATATATTGTCGTAATTTTGTTTTTTCTTGCTTATTAAAAATATGATAACAAATAAGTCTTTTTCCGCCTCTTAGAAAATTCTTTGGACATAAACTTTCATTGAGACGAATTCGAAAATAAGAATACGTAAGTGATCATGTGTAAAAATTATTATATATATACAACTTGGAGGGCATATTGGGTAGATCGGAATTTTATTGACATTGGAATCTCAGAGAATCGGTCTAAACTAATAAAGAATTTTGGCGACTTTGAGCAAGTGTCATTTTTCAAGAGTAGGGAAAAATTATAAAAAGGTCCTCCTCCTTTCAGAAATTAAGTATTTGAGTTTTATTCATATTTTTTCTGGCTTTTAAATCCCAATTTTTGTTAGAGAGGATGTTAGTTTTTTGTTTAAAACTAATAACATTCCTGTCCACACACGCACTCGCTTCTCTCTAAAATCAAATAAATTAAAACGAAGATTAGAAAAATAAAAATGAAAGAAGTAGAAAAGACTGCATCACTGAGCTATCAAAAGTAATGAATGACAAAAAATTTCATCAGCGCCCCTGCTCACATTGCCCCACCCCGAATGGAGTGGGATTTCGATCGACAGGAATAGGAAACATGGTCCCATGCAGCAAATGAGATTTTATTCTCACCCCTTATGGTCGTACCTGCCTTGCATTTTTAAAATTCAACGGACGAGGATGGTAATGACCTCCACGGCCACATCTCGTTACCATCCCTAATCAAAAGAGTTGTATATTTGATGGCTGCATATATAAGCAACAAATAAATTAGGGTTAGAGGTGACAAAATTACTTGACCTTGCCTCGTCCATAATTGCCCCACCCCATTTAGTAATTGGAACGAGGATGGGAAACATAATTCCCACCCTTTTAGTTTTTTTTTTTTTTTAAATTTCATTCTATTTTTATTTTATTTTACAATTTAATTGTTTTTTTGAGAAAATATAAAAATATATTAACAATTCATTTTTCCTCGTGCAGTTGGTTTTAGAGATATAGCGGTGGGCAGAGAAAAATATTCTTCAAAACGGAGACACTCCAAGAAATTTGACGAGTTGAGAAAAACTTTCTATTCAGTTGATATCAACACGAACTAATAATTTGACGAAGTCTCTTGAAATTGATATATGATGGGACACATTAAATATGTATTTTAAAAGTAAATAAATTTATAGATTCAATAAAATATATGATTAAAAATGAATTTTAATCAACTTATAATCTTTATCTTTAGCCTAGTGAGGCCAATTTGACAACCATTCATACGAGTTCATACCTAGCAAATCTATAAGCAATATTATCCATGAATTAAAAATCTCATTAGGGCATTAGAAGTGATTTTCATTGTACGTCTTTTTTAATGTACTTATATATTAATTAATTAATTGACGTTCCAATAAGAAGTGATCATCCAAATAATAGTGGAATCTTAACTTAAAAAATTTCACTATCAAGGTCTCAATTGAATGAAATATGGTAAGCTATTAGAGCAAAATGTGTGTTTGATAAAAAAAAAAAATATCTTATTCAAATAATTGAAATATGAGACAGAGATTCATATATAATTTATATATCATGGATTTTGGCACTTCATTTATGGATGTAACATCTCTAAAATATCTTTACATTAAAAAGTCCGCTTTATGAAGTAAACTTTTATTATTATTTTTTTCTAAAAATAAAGTTTTGTTGATAAAATAAATAAGTAGCATAACATCAAACTTAACTTACTCCAAAGTATGTTCAAGCATACTTTAAGGGGGTTGTATTCAGTTGAGACTTTTGAAGACTTTGAATGACTTGTTTAAGTGATGACTTATGTGAATTTTATGATTTTTTTAGAAATTTGTAAGGAAAGAATGGAATTAGTGGAAGTCTTTTGTAGGCATTTATAAACTTTTATTTTAAAACTTTTAAAAACTTTCAAAAGACTTTTGCAAAATTTATGTGCAATGAAATTATCACATACGAGGAGGTGAAGTTTCTCACAATTCTCTCTTCTCCATCATTTTCTTCTCATATAATAAAAAAATATTTAAATTTAATTATACGTGTAAAAAATAAATTTAATATTCGGTATTATTAATATAATATACCTTTAAAAATAAATAAAATATATATATATTTAAATTTAATTATAAATTAGTCTATATAAAATTTTATAATTTAATTAAAAATATATATTTTTCAGAAAAAATAAATGAAAAAAGAAAAAAATGTTATAAGAATACAATTTAATTCTTTCATTGAAAATATAAATAAACAATAAGAGAAAAAAAAGAAAAATAGAAACAAAATATTATCGATAGAAAAAATAAATTTTAATCATAACTCTAACGTTCGTAGAAGGAAATATGAAAGAAAATTATTGGAAAAAAAAATACATATTAATGTCTTCTTTTTTTTATATGAAAGTCTCAAAATCTTGTGATTAATGAGAGACAAATTTTAAGACTTTATTTTAGTACTTTCTTCTTAAAAGTTAGCACCATAGAGACTTTTATAAAAGTTTCTAAACCCATGTTTGGTACACATTAAAATTTGTGAAAATTACTCATTTTCCTACTTTTGGTAAAAATCAGATATTTTAGATATAGACACATGTTTTTTATATTTAATTTAATATTATAAAATTAATTTAATTTACATACCCACCCTCACAGACCCTAATCAATTTAATCACAAAAATCATTTCTATTTTCCTTCCTCCTCTACTTTCTCTCTCTACCCACCCTCGTCGACGACTCTCTCTACCCACCCACACCAACGACGCCCTCCCTCTCTGCCAGCAGCCCAACCTCGCGTGGAAAATATGCAGAAGAATCTGCAGACTGGGAACAAGATCTACGTGGAACAAGTCTTGAAATAGTGGAAATTGATGGTTTCGAAGTCTCGAACCAGAGTGATGAAATGAAAATCCGAAATGCTGGAAGCAATTTAGGGTTTTGTAGAGGGGATTTTTGCAGACAGTTTTCGTAGATTTGACGAGTAAACGTGGCGGGTATTTTTTGCCGTGAGTTGTGGTGTTGGGTGCAAGTGGTGGTTGTTGTGATGGGTTTTGTGGTGTTGGTGGTGAGGTGGTGGTTTGGCTGTGGAAGTGGCGACGACTTCGGTGGTGGTGTTTGGTGTTTTGTTGGTGGTGGTTTGTGATATTGGCTGTGGCGGCGAGATGTTAGTGTTGTTGGTTCTGGCGACAACGACGGTGATGGTGGTGTTGGATGGAGTGGTGGCTGTGGGTTTGGTGGTTATGGGGGCTGTGATGAACTTTTATTATAATTAAAATGTGGTGCATAAAAAAAAATTGTAGTGCGAATGTAATTACCCTTGGTTGAATGTTTGTTATCGTTCACAATGACTTTCAAATACTTGCTCACTAATTGATTGTTTTTTTTTCTATAATTATTTTGCTTCCTAGAGCTTGAAAAACAATTCTAACACTTGTAGCAAGTATCGTACAATTTGATAAGGATAGAGATATACCGTATGCATTATGCGATTTTTGATTATATGTACTAGTTTTGATTGTCTTTTTACTTAATTGAATCTTCAATAGAGATTCATATATATTGTTACGGGCCTGAGTCAGGCCCGCCACCTCACCTGCCACTTGTTGGCAGGGATTGCCCTGCATTGCGCTACGTGTCAGTCGAGGCGATTATACATGGGACGAACTGACTACATAAGCCGAAGCGATCACTCTAGGGACGAACTGGCCANTTGAATCTTCAATAGAGATTCATATATATTGTTACGGGCCTGAGTCAGGCCCGCTACCTCACCTGCCACTTGTTGGCAGGGATTGCCCTGCATTGCGCTACGTGTCAGTCGAGGCGATTATACATGGGACGAACTGACTACATAAGCCGAAGCGATCACTCTAGGGACGAACTGGCCACACGCCAGCAAAGGAACCGAACTCACCCACCCATCCGTGATACCTCGTAGAAGCGGAGTACGGCGATGCAAAGGCCGTACTCCGCTTCTACGACTCTGTTCCTGCCTCGCCTCGCCCCAACAAAGATTTCCCCAAAGTCAAATCCCTGATTGTTGGGACGTGTGGCAGGACCCAAACGGTCAAGCTCAGCTCCTTTTGTCAGAAACATTAAATGCCAACTAACCTATGGAAAGACAGATTGACACTTAGAATGGGACGAGCCCTGAGGATCTCACGACACGTGTCTTCTCATCCGATGGTCCTCCTCTTTCCATCATTGGTATAAATATATCCTACTTGTGCTTGAAGATGGATTCGAATCCCATTTTGATCCTACTCCAACTGTAGCGTAAACTTGGTATCATTTTTCTTCCATACATTAGCACTTTTACCATTATGCACACTTTCTCTTGCGAGTGTCCCACCGTCAGTGAACCATTTTCCAGTTAAACATAAACTGACTTGACCGCCGGAGTGCTCGCGGCCGCTCCCAACTCCTTCGAGAGAGACCACATGTGACTGACGTAGTGCTACGTGTGCAGGGAAGAGTTGACTTGAAGACTTCTTCTGTTGGCCACGTCGGAGCTATTTTTTGAGGTCAACAGATTGGCGCCGTATGTGGGAAGCTTACTTAAACCATGAGTTTCTCCCACTAAAAACTTGTTCGAATATCCTGTTGATATTCCCCCCTTGAAAAAGGGTTCAGTTCTTAAAAAAGAACTAGCTAAACATCAAGCCTAGCTTAAAAGGAAAAATCTACCACTTTGGACTATGAACTCCAGTGGCGAAGATATGAACCCAAGAAGTACAAATGAGATCTCTGAATAAGAGATTTCTCAAAATGTAACGCATCAGCGACCCCATCACCGACACCGCAGGGGTAACCGAACGGCCCAACTAACAGCTGAAGTGGCCACTATGGCTGCAAATATGAGAAACATCGCGGCTCAGAACGCGATCATGTAAGAGCTCCTGATGCAGGTATAGAATCAATGTGGTTTTCAAGCCCCACAAAATCCTCAGCAATCAGCTCATAGACGAACTGAAGCAGAATCAAGTAGGAGGACTCATTTTAGCCCCCAGGGTGAAGTCCCCATTGAAAGAGAAGTGGAAATGGACACTTCCAACTACACGTTCGCTCCCAACGCCCCGACAGGAGAGGACAACTTTCCTTCGGAATATGAAGAGTGACTCTAGAGGTCTGCCAGTGTCTTTGATAGGATTGGACGGGAACCTAGAAATAGGAACCAACCCATACATCAAATGGATCGCCATCATGAGCATACGCCAAACCGAACTCAAGCCCCACCACCTAGAAATAGGCGGGAGAGGCGAAAACAGTAGATTGGGGGGACAGAGGTGATGCTTCCTCCTCGCCCTACAACAGATGAAAACATCTCTGACGAACCATGCAGGTCATTCGAATTGGATGATGATGATGATAACCTCCCTTTTTCCAGGGAACTCCACACTTTCCCGATGCCCCATAACTTTGTCCCTTCAAAAAGTCATAAGTATGAAGGAAAGGGCGACCCAGAGAAGCACCTCAACAAATACAAAATCCAGACGAGCCTGAGAGGCTCCTCGCCAACCTTAAAATGCAGAGCTTGCCACCTAACCCTTGGCAACGCCGCCGAGGTGTGGTACGGCAGATTAGCGCCCCTCAGCATAAGAAGCTAGCCAGACCTAAAGAAAGCGTTTCTGAACCAGTATCTTTCAAGGAAGGAGGGAGAGGCACCGATACAGTGCCTACAAGACATGAGGCAAGCGGCAGGAGAAACTTTAAAGAGCTACCTCGCCCGTTTCACTGACGAGATTACTTACTGTGAACAAGTAACGAATAAAGAGGCCCTTTCAACTCTGAAAGGAGGCTTGAACA
>CAIGRQ010062231.1:0-11555 GCA_903798375.1 Fraxinus sp. D2006-0159 | reverse complement strand
AGGGGAGATGTTAAGAAATATATCATTATTTTATTTTATTATTTATTAAGGGTAGACTAGTCTTTTTAATTTTCTTTATTTTAGACTATATATAACCTCTTTATAGTTAGGTTTTGTATTCACTTTTCATTATGCATAATTAATGAAATCCTATTCTCCCTTTTTTTTCTTTGAATTGTTTAACAGATTCAACCTACAGGCTCGTGGGCCTCATGGACCAAGCCAAGCCACCCACGAGCTCTCCCATTTATTTATTTGTTTTTTTAAATAAAAAAATTGAAGCCCTGGAAAAGCCTCAAACCCTAGTTGATGTTTTAAAGGAGACGGAGTTTAATTTACACAAGAACTAGATATTACATGTGCAATTTTTTAAACAGCTGCAAAAATTTAAGAAAATTAACGTAAACAACACTTGCAATGTTTTTGCTGTTAATGGAATATCTTCGTTTTAAAACTAGATTTTAGAAATTAATATAGTTGAATCAATTGTGAAGCCTTGATTCGGTGATTAAAATATCGACTGGGGAGGTCTTTCCTTGATATTTGAATCAAGCCAGATTTAATGGAGGGTTCTCATATGCATTATAAACATTTCCTGCGCTTTCTCCACTTACGGTTTAAATCAACTCTTTGAAAAATCCCCTATTTCATGAGGACATAATGGGAAAGAGAAGAATTATTCATACTTAAAATAATCTGCCCCGAGTAGAATTGAATTATCTTCACATATCAACCAATAATATCCGTATACCGAACACGAACGTACAATGATGCATAAATCACATGAATAAAATGCCTACATACATACTATGGTGATACAAGTGGCTAAAAATAGTCCATAATAACTTCCTATATCAAGCCAGACAGCCAGTAATCAACGCTTTTTAGTTTTTACTCCCAAAAAGTTGCAAGCCTCCAGTAAAAATCAACATATTTCAAATTAAACGAGAATTTCATACAAAAACTACTACTATAAGAATCAATCAAATATATGATGATATACCTTTTCTTGCGTTCTTACTGGTATTGTGGCCCATGTCCATCGGTGAAACTAAGCTTTCAACATAAGTATTCGCTTTAAGGCAAGGCGTAAATTTATTAATAATAGGATACCTTAGACCTTTGTCTTTGGGATTGTAAACTATAAAAATTGGTCCAAATAATAACAAAATCTCCCCATTATTTAGCATGTACAATGGTGTCCATTCCTCAAAAATCCCGGGATAACTGATGTCGAAAGGAAATGGTGAACAATTTATTCCAAGATTGTTCAAACATCGTGGTATCATGGATGATGAAAGGAATGTTAACAACTTTACTCCAAGCCCGTTCCTTCAAAATCCACAAATCCCCGTGCTTCTCATAATTTATAAGCATACTAAGGCATTCTCCCGACACTCCTAACGTCAGATGTTCATAATTATCAGGTTCGGAAAGCTGTGGAAATTCGATTTCTTCAAACCTTTCTGTCTCTATATCAAGAGAAACAATTTTGATTCTAACCATATGACTTGCAATCCAATAAAACTTTCCATTCACAAACTTGGCAGTGTTCTTAATTGATTGGACGCCCCGGAAAATCCTCAATATGTTTCCAAGAATCGGTTATGAAACTATAAATCATTACTAATGTCAAATGATCATAGCAAAAATATTTCACTATTTTATAATCATTAGTTGATTCATCAAAACCAAACCCATATGTAAAATAACCAAACTCATAGATATCGTCATTAAAAAACATCTCCACCACAGAAAATGGCAGCCTTCTGGATTTTCTTGTACTAGGGTTCCACAAGAATAGTTTTTCAAAACGCTTAGCAATGCAAATCAGCCCATTACAAGAACCCACCACAACCGAAAATTTGTCCCAATCCCATGGAATATTCATAGCGCTAGCGTCGGTGACTGGGTTATACAGCAAGGAATGTAAAGAACAGTTCTGGAGGTAACCAGGCGAGTCGGTGTAGGGATCATCATTAATGGTTAATAATATTCTGTGGTGGGGCGAATTTTGGAGATGGGTTTCAATGAAATTTGGGGTGGAGATCAAAGAAAGCCAAGATTTTGAAACGCAACTGAATTTCAAAAGAGATTTGACTGGCAACCTCGAGAGGATTTCTTCTACGATTTCTTGTGGAAGGTGTGGGATTAATTCCTGTGTTTGACTCTGGTGCTTGGTGAATTTGATTTTCTTTGATGGTGAATCAAAGTTTGGTTTGCACTCCATTTGAGGTTTGAAGATTGCACTAGTGAATTCCTATTCAATTTGGACTTCGAAGAAAAAGTTTTTGAGTATTAAATCGAGAATAAGATAATTGAATTGAGAAGGATGTACATATTTTGATTATAATGACTCCTATATATATAAGATTTTAGTGATTTATAATTTGAATAGAACTCTACTTCTAGAATAAGTAGGAGAGTTTAATAAAAGTTACTAAAATTCATTGTTTTAGGATAAACACGAAAGTTAAGATTTCTAGACAATATCAACTACAACCCTAGACAGTAAAAATTAAAAGCTTCCGCGGAACTGAGGGTAGCAATTGCGCTTCTTAACTTTCCGGCGGGAAGAGGCAGTAAACATATTTCCAGGGTTTTATTTGCGCCACTGATGAAGATTTAATCAGTTTATACTTAAACCGAAGGTTAGGGGAAAGGCATTGCCATGGGATGGAATTCTGAAAAAGAAACTTTACAGGGATGGAAGTGAGGTTTTTGAGACGGGCTAATTGTGGAAAATAGGCTAAAAAACCCGAGAGTAAGGGCTAAATCATTGGCATCAGGAGATGGTTTAGTTTTGAAATGACGAGAAATATGAATGATGAGCAGATTGAAATGGAGAAGCTTTGAGTTCAAACTAAGTGAGATTCCGGCCGGGACTTATTTTGGCCTCTTTATTTGAGATTTTAAAATGGTGCCCCTTTTAAGTAGTTAAAAATACATTAAGAAAAACTTATTTCAATAATATTATTTCATTGCAAAAATATGATATTTAAATATTTGTTTATTTTTTTACATATTACGAGAAAAGTATAAATAAAGCTCAAAAACATCTTTCGAACCTCGTCAAGATTCATTTGTCATCAACAAAGAACCATCCAAGTCACTAACATTTTCGTGCAATTCCATATAAGAAAACTTTGAAATAATAATAATAATAATAATAATAAAACAAATATCACGTGTAAACCTTAAAATGCAAAAAATCATGTAAAAATACTTCTTTCACATTTTTAGAAGCAAACTCACTAATTAAACTTTTGTAATCAATATGTTCTAGAAAATCATGTTCAATAGATATCAAAGTTAGTCCATTCAATCGTTTTTGTAACATGATTGAACACAAATAAGATTTTAATAACTTAATTTTGAAAAACTTCTTTCTGTAAATGCAAGAGTAACATGAATTGTCAATAATATTCTATAAGTAATATATGTATTCGAAAAGCAATCCAATCTTTTCAAATAAGTCAATATATAAAAAACTGTCTTTATTTTTTTTGGTAAAAGATTTTGCAAAACTTTTAACTCTTGAAATATATCTTTACCATCAAGATCGCAAAAAATGACATGTCTTAGAACAATATTAAGATGATCACAACATGCTTTCAAATAGTTTCATCCAATAAGTTTAACTTATCAGAAGAATATAGAAATCCAATTTTTTCATATGAATTGAATTGGTAGAACCTTCGTTCAAGTGTTGCTTGATCTGCTATATAAAGGAAATAATTGGGTCTTAAAGAATCTTCAGGTGATTGTGCATCCTCCGGTAGCATTTTTATCAAAATGTTTCTTCCTACGAATTATACGTTTCGCTTGAAATGAAGGTTTTATTTTCATTTCAATGGTAATTTGTTTAGCAATATTTATCGGATCATGGAAACCAGTTTTCACTTCCTCAATAGCAACGTCAATAGGCATATCATTGGATTGGCGTTTACTAATCAAGTTAGCATCATACAATATCTCATACCATATAATCATAGCTACTAAAAACTCAAAATTTCCGACATAAAGGTTTGACAAAGCATTAGCTTGACGCCTTACATCATTGTCATTTTCAATTTCAACGACTTCAAGTAAAGCTTCTCTTGATCCAAGAGCTTGGAATCTAATTGCTTTAACAGCTTCAATATGACTTTCCCATCGTGTAGCTGACAATGGCTTGACATTAGTTTTAACATTATCTTTCAATATTTTCTATCTCTTTGTAGAATTAGAAAACAAATTATAAATACCCTGTATAGCACCAAAAAAATCTTTTGCTTTAACACAAGAGTTTGCCATATTACACAGTGTTAAATTCAAACTATGACATCCACATGGTGTATAAAATGCTCTAAGATTTATATCTAGTAATTTTTTTTTTCTTTTCTGAACACCTTGGTGCTTACCTTTCAAGTTAGATCCATTATCATATCCTTGTCCTCTTACATCATTAATGTCAAGATTAAGAGTCATTGACTTGTTTTATTGTCCACTTTTAAAAATTCAACAAAATATTCATGTATTTTAATTGGATTACTAGATAAGTCTACACATCTTAAGATTAAAGACATTTGTTCTTGGTTACTTGCATCCAGAGAACAATCAAGTATCACATAAAATTATTTTGCTTCTTTGATTTGATTAATACTTGTGCTTTTGATTTTAGAAGCCAAAGAAGCTATCAACTCATTTTGAATTTTATGTGGAAGATAGTGATATTGAATTTCATTACTTTCAATANCACATGTTCCTTCAAGATAGGATCCCACTTCACAATCATTTCAATTAGTCCTAAGAAATCCCTGTTGCTATCCTCAAGAGGTCTCTCGTTCGCTCCACGAAAACCCAAACTATTTTTAGCTAGGTATTGCATGACATGAATTATTCTTTGTAGTACTTCCTTCCAATGTTGTTTCTCTTTTCTAATTTGTTTTTGAATTTCTACATCAATTGTTTCATTTTTCTGCATTCTATCACGTAAATCAACCCAAGTAGCCATGCTGTTGATATGCACACTACTCATTTCATGTTCCTTAAGCCTGACACTGAGATGTACCCGGTCATTAAATCATTCATTTACTAACTGACTTTTTGTAAACCTCTTTTAAATAACTTACAACAAAAACAAAAATCTTTATCAAGATCATTTGAATACACTAGCCATGGCCTGTCCCGTTTCTCGTCATTTGATAAATAACGAGTGTAATGGCTTGAAGAGAAACATCTAAACAAATTATCTTTAGGACCCTTTTATAGTAAAAGGTCTCTTGTAGGACCATTTATCACTCGCAAATCTCTAAATTCTTTATCAAGATTATCCCAGTTTCTTGGATCAAAGATGTTGAAGGGAATTGACCTATTATGAATTAAACCATCTACATCTTCATTATTATCATTTTCTTTAAGATATTCATCATCAACATCTTCACTAGTATCATTTTCCTTAAGGAACTCATCGTCAACATTATCATTTTTATCATCAACATTGTCAAGCATATCATTTTCATTTTGTCTCAATTCCTCGACATCTTCATTTTTATCATCAACATTGGCAAGCATATCATTTTCTTTTTGTCTCAATTTCTTGACACCTTCATTTTTATCAGTCTCAAGTACTTGGTCTACATTTTTATTTTCTTTAACAATAAATCTGTCAATAGTACCTTTTTGAGACTTTATCAACTCCTCAATTTTTTGTTTTCTAAATTCTGATTGTTGTTTAAACTTTGATTCAATGACAACAGTGAAAAAATATGAAAGCATAGAAAGCTCAAATGAGATAAAAAATAAATAAATAGAAGATAGCACCTGAATATAGATTAAATTAGTAATATCTTTATAAACAATTAAAGCGATTCTTCAAAAATATGTGTACCACCAATCAAATGAAAATATAGAAGAAATAGGAATAAGAAATATACATGTATAAATTTGAGTTTTAATTTAAAAGCAATCGCTCAGCTTCCCAAGCGCCTAGGAAGTGCTAGATATAGCCTCAATAAACTTAATCAATTAGTGTCCCATAGAAATGTATAAATGCTAAATCACCAAAATTCATCAAAGGCTTTTCTTGCTTATCGAGATGTACATATCAAACTTCAAAAGAATACAATTTTTCATTACTTTAAGGTTTAAACGGACAATAAAAAGATCCATAAAGCAATGATAATTAAACAAAATCCCAAATTTTCCGGAATCAAGAAATATATTAAGGCAGATATCTCATAAAATAGTGATAATTAGACAAAATCCCAAATTTTTCGGAATCAAGAAAATATATTCAAGCCAGATATTTTATTCTCTTTTCCCTTTTCCCTCACATTATTTAAGGCAGAATATACTATTTAAGAAAATTATATTCAAGGAAATTATAATTATTCAGTCACATTATCCTTAATTTTAATATTTTATGCATAATAATAAAAATCTTATATTTTAAAATTAATATATAATTATACATAAATATAGAACTATAACAAATTTTTTTTTTTTTGTGCTCCTACAATTTTGAGGTCCTGTGTGGTCGCTCACTTATGTGTCATCAGGGCCACCTCTGATTCTCTCTATAACTACTAATCAGTTCCCTATTTCCAATGAGTCTGTGTTGCCCCAAGTAGGGAATGCACCATCATAAAAATTTAAACAGAAGGACAAGACTAGAGTTAATCCTAGTTGGAACTTACGACCTTCAAAAAGTGTTGAATAGTTCGAGCGATGTATTTCCCAATAATGTCCCAGTTGAAGGCCCACGAATGGCTAACATAGAGGGGGTGAATTGATTTTCAAAACTTTTTCGAAAAATTAATCTAAATTCAAACAAGTGAAGACTAAATAAATTAATTCAAATAATAAAGTACAAATATAAAAGCGATAAATAAAATGAAGAGATGATGCAAACGATATAATTGTGGAGGTTCAATCCAGAGTAATGATTTACGTCCTCCATTATTGAGCTCTCTAGTACGAGCAAGACATTTTCACTATATTGATTGACTTATGATGCAATTCAACAATTTACAACGTTTCCGATGACTTACAAATAAGGAACACATATCCTTATATAATGATGAGTTTTATGGGACATTAACACGACCTACAAATTTAACAGAATAGTGATTTTACAATTGAAACTTCTCTATTAATAAATAATATGATCAAATTAAGTACCAAGAGAGAAATGGGCTAACACTTTAGTATATAGAATCAAGCTCAAGTGTCAGTTGAGAAAAACTTTGATGAGTAGAATGATTTTCAAAACTTAATTCAATCAAAAGTTTTTCAAAATAAATGATTTGATAAAGATGAATCAATGTAGCTTTGATTAAGAATATCTCAAATAAATTTTCTTTAAAGTGTTGTATTAAATGTAAAACCAAGTGGTATTTGTAGCAATCAAAGCACTAAAATCTCTAGCCAATCGGACGTTCGCCATTGAATCGGAAAACTGAACTAGCCGTTGTACGTCGGAAATTAGAATGGTTAAAATTTTGACTGTTGGGCCACAGGACATCCGCCAGGACAAAAGAAATCTCCTGATTTCTCCTTTCTTGATTATTTTAACAAGTGTAGGTTCTTGAAGAACATATTACTTAACTTTTCAAAATGAGGGTCATTGGTAAAAGATTTAAAAATCGAGTAAAGATTTTTGACACATTGAAAATAATTTTTATACGATCGTTTTTATGAAAAGTTTATCTCGTGCATAAAACTATAATTTATGAGATTTTAGTGATTCATTACTAAGAATGAAAGCATTTTACCTTTACATATGGATTCAAAACATCTAAGTATAATATCTTCAAAGAATGCTTGATTCGTTGTAAATGCTTCAATTGATTAGACGTGATTGCTCGGCTTCCATCTCGATTTTCTTTGATTGTAGTCGTGAGTCTTTTGGTAACAATCATTTTGTCTTCAATTGATCAATTTGCCACAATAGTTATGAAGATTTGAATTCAATTGTTATAGATAAAACAATTTGTTTATTATAATCAAAACACAAGATCAACCGTATGTCAACAATTTCCTCATTTTTTATTATGACAAATGAGATGATTTGAATAGTTGATATAATATTGATAGAAGATTATAAATTTATCATGTGATTCATATTTCCCGAGTCCTATACAATTTATAACCATATATAGATGATTTTTTCTCTTTTCCCCTTCAAGCACATTATTATCAAATCAAATCATGCATAATCATCTCACTCCATTTTCCTCCTTTTGGCATAAGTAAAAAGCATAAGATAAAACATGGATTTTGAAATAATCGTAGGATAACCATAGATAATATCAAAATGATGGCCAAAAAACCAATAGCAAAAAGAAAATAAGCTAAGTGAAGTAGGAGTGTAGACAAGTCATAGAAATATAAGGACATATTTAAAATAGCAACAAAAACTATGACTATGGCTCCGGAGGAGGCGGTGGAGGAAAAAGTGTATAGAAGTGAGTGTAGAAGGCATTTTGCTTAGCCTACATTGTCGCCTGTTGTGCTTGAATGTCATCCTCTTGAGCTTGTATAGCGGCCTCTAGAACTTGCAACTCGTGAAGCATTCCACTAAGGCCATCAACTGATGATATAAAAGAATTGATGTAGCCGTTGAGAAATTTGTAGTGATCCTCGGTAAATGTGAGGCCACCAATCGAAGAATGATGAGCACTAGAGGCAGGAACATCATGCAGAGGGTACGGAACTTGTGGTATATCATCAACATCGTCTTCCTCATCACCTTCAAATGGTAATGTCGATTGACCGAGGTGGGATCGAACCCTTTTGTGTGTGCCACCCATTGACCATGATCTTTTACTATTTTCATTCGCTTAAGGGTTTGGATGTTGATAGTGTTGGTAGGGTGAAATTTAACAAAGGTCTCATCGTATAGTGGAATATCAAAATATTCAAAAGTTTTGTAAGAAGCGTTCCGTAAGGTAAAACTTTAAGATGATGCGTGAAATGTACAAGTTTCATGAGACCTAATGCAATAGTTAGAAAATCTAGTTAGACGACATGCTTTGGAAGGGTCATACTCTTCTAAATTGGGATGAGTTTTGTGAAGAAAAATTTGAATATCATACGGCTCAAGCTCAAGAATATCACGAATGATAATTTTATTGATGGTGATACGAATATTTTTAAGTAAACATGAAATCTCATCCTCCGCGAGGAGTAATAACCATATTTTTATAAAATTCTTTCATAAGGAGAGGATATGTATGTTCTTCTAAAGTATCAATGGACACCTACCCCATGTTTTCAAAATACTTTTCTCTATGAAATGCGGGTGCTTCAATGGTAAAATCGGCAAAGTCAACAATTTTACCTATTAAAATGGGAATTTTTTCAAATAGGTTGGCCAATTCCTCGGGTTCCATGTCGAATTCTTCGTCAGATGAATGTAATGGAGACTGTCTCACAGTGCTCTTGAGTCTTTTGCCCGCTCTTTTGGGCCTTGACATTGTAGAAATTTGATGAGGAAGGGAAGAAGTGGACTAGGGTTCAGTTTTTGGGGGAATGTGAGATTTGGTGGATGAGAATTTGAATTTTGAAAGAATTTGAATTGTAGAAGTAATGGATTTTTGATTTTGAATAGTAATTTATGATTTGAGTGGGAAGAATGAAGAATAAAGATGAGATTTAGGGAGAGAATTGAGAGAAATGAAGAAGAAGTGATTCTGGTTCGTGAAATGAAGGTCTTTATCCGTGTTTACTGGACGTCCAGTTCATATTCTAGATGTTCGGTTGGAAGAGTTAAAAAACTCTGTCAAACCGGACGAGGTTACCGATGCCCGATTGACTCGTCCAGTCCCCTTTCCCTGCTTTTAATTGAATAAAAATACCACATATATAAGTAAAGTGCACATAGTATAACGTAATTGAGTACATCTGATACATCAATGATGCCTAGATCTCGTCGAATATATGAGAATCAATCAAGTACAAGAGGTTTAGTGAAGATATCAGCCAATTAATTCTCCGTGTTCACAAGTTTTAACACGATATCTTTCTTTTTTGTGTGATCTCTTAGGACGTGATGTCTAATTTCAATATGTTTCGTTCAAAAGTGCAAGTTGGGATTTTTAGAAAAATTTATGGCACTAGTGTTATCACACATGACATGTATATGAGCAAAAGATAGGTGATAAGCACTAAGATTTTGCTCTATACATAACACTGGGCACAACAACTCACGGTCGAGATGTATTAGGCTTCGGCGGTTGATAATGCAACGAAATTTTGTTTCTTGCTAAACCAGAACACCAATACAAAGCCTAGAAAATGATAAGTTCCATTAGTGCTTTTGCGATCGATTGTGCAACCGGCCCAATCGTCATCCAAATAACTAAAAAGATCAATATGAGTGCATTTTGGATACCAAAACCCTAGGCTTCTAGTGCCACTAAGATATCTAAAAATTTATTTTACGGAACTAAGATGAGATTCTTTAGGACTTTATTGAAATCTAGCACATAAACAAACACTAAATATGATATCAGGTCTACTAGCAGTTAAGTAGAGAAGAGATCCGATCATACCTCGATATTTTGTGACATCTACGCAAGTACCTTATTCATCCTTATCTAATTTATGGATGTACTCATGAGGAGTGTTCATAAGCTTCAAGTCATCCATTTCGAACCTCTTGAGCATGTCCAATATATACTTATTTTGATTGATGAATATACCATCTCTAATTTGCTTAATCTGGAGACCAAGGAAGAATTTGAGTTCTCCTATCATACTCTTTTCAAATTCCATTCGCACACATTTTGAGAATTCTTCACAAAGATGGACATTAGTGGCACCAAATATAATATCGTCAATATAGATTTGAACAATAATCATATCATTCTTTTGATTTTTGACAAATAGGGTAGTATCCGCTTTTCCTATTGAAAAACCATTTGAAAGTTGAAATGTGCTCAATCTTTCATACCAATCCCTTGGAGCTTGTTTTAAACAATAAGAGTTTTCTAAGTTTGAAAACATAGTTCGGATACTTGTGATCTTTAAAATCGGGTGGTTGCTCGACAAAAAACTTCTTCTCGAATGAAACCATTAAGAAATGCACTTTCACATCCATTTGATAAAGAATAAATCATTTGTAACAAGCAAATGCAAGAAGCGTGTGAATGGACTTAAGTCTAGCAACCGGTGAAAAGGTTTCCTCAAAATCAATACCTTCTTCTTGATTATAACCAAGAGCCACTAATCTAGTCTTGTTACACACAATAATCCCATTTTCGTCTCTTTTATTTCTAAAACCCCATTTTGTACCGATGACGGTTTGATTATCTGGTCTAAGCGATTAAATCTCAATCACGATTTCTTTCTAATTGGTTTAGTTCTTCTTGCATGACTAGAATCCAAAACTCATCAAACTCGACTTCCTTAAATTTTTTGGTTCAATTTGTGAGATGAAAGCACAACTATTTAGATGATTCCTAGTAGAAGCTCCAGTAGTAATACCTTTGGATGTATCACCAATAATAAGTTCTTTTGGGTGAGAGGGAACAAACCCCCATTCTTTTGGTAGAGTAGGATCATTTGAC